>JADPWL010002869.1:0-13676 GCA_019059595.1 Marasmia exigua | reverse complement strand
ACTTCTATCGCACCCACTTAGCAATAATATTTAATAAATGTGTTGACGACGGTCAATTTCCCGATATGATGAAATACAGTAAAATAATACCGTTATTCAAGTCGGGTGAGAAAAGTGACCCGTCTAACTTCAGACCTATTTCTATACTGCCTGCTCTCAGCAAAATTTTTGAAAAAGTAATATTCACTCAGTTATTGTCTCATTTAAACCTGAATAAAATATTGCACAGTAAGCAATTTGGATTCACAAAAGGGAAATCCACTACTGATGCTGGAGTGGCGCTTATCAAACATGTATTTGATGCATGGGAGAAAAAGCGAGATGCTATTGGAATATTCTGTGATTTGTCTAAAGCATTCGATTGCGTCAATCATGAAACATTGCTAATGAAGTTACAGCATTATGGTGTCATAGACACCTCACTAAGTCTAATCAAATCTTACTTATCAGATAGGATTCAGAAGGTCAATGTCAACGGAACTAACTCTTCTGGCGCCCCTCTAACCATGGGTGTGCCCCAGGGCTCTATATTGGGGCCCTTGCTCTTTTTAATCTATATAAATGACCTTCCTTACTATACCAATAATCTATGTGAGATAGTGTTATTTGCTGACGATACATCCTTGATTTTTGAGGTTGATAGGCAAAAGAAAAATGTTGACGAAGTAAATAACACACTCTCTCAAGTACTACAGTGGTTTACTTATAATAACTTAGTTCTTAATTCAAAGAAAACAAAATGTGTTAAGTTCACAATGCCTAATGTAAGGCAGGTCAAAATGAATATTGTCATGAATAACGAACCTATCGAAGTCATAAACTCCACAGTTTTTCTAGGTATCACTCTGGATACAAAATTGCAATGGAGCCCTCATATTGCGGTCTTGGCAGGAAGACTTAGTTCAGCTGCATATGCAGTTAGAAAAATAAGGAATCTGACTGATATCGGGACAGCGAGACTGGTTTATTTTAGCTATTTTCATAGTCTGATGTCATATGGTCTACTACTGTGGGGATCCGGTGCTGACTTACAAGCCATCTTCATTTTGCAGAAGAGGGCCATCCGTGCCATCTACGGTCTTAGATCACGTGACTCACTCAGAGAAGTATTCAAGGAAATCAATATTTTAACCGTATCATCTCAATACATTTTTGATTGTATTATGTTTGTACGCAAGAACTTGCACCTTTACTCGCAAAAATCAGATTTTCATAGCTTTAACACGCGAAATAAACATAGGCTTGCTGTCCCAAATCTAAGACTTCATAAAATTGGAAGTTCATTTGTAGGATTGAGCATTAGAATGTTTAATAAGTTACCTCAAAATATTATTGATTTACCGGTACATAAGTTTAAGTTGCATGTAAAAAACTGCCTAATGCAGAAAGGCTACTATAAAGTAGAGGATTATTTGAATGATAAGGATTCCTGGACATGTTGATCTCTTCGGCTGTCCTCTAATGTGTAATTCATTTCATAATTTTTCATTGACGATTTATCTAAACGATATTGATTATAAGCAATGTATATCATACTGTCACTGAAATCATAATTTGTATAAGAATGAAAGTTGTAATTACCATATTATTTGGAAAGAGTAACTACTGAGTTTCTTGCTGATTCTTCTCGGTAGAAATTGACGTTCCGAATCAGCGGTAGATTACATAATATTTGACATTCATAAATGTTCTTTATTGAATAAAGACATTTTAGATTTTGACTGTATAAACATTGATTTATATTAATTATTCAATAATTGACAAGATGCTAACCACCTACTATTGTACACCTCGTCCTGCAGTTTATTAGTCTGGATTAAGTAACTACTATTCTTTGTGACCTATGAGGGGAACCTAAGTAGTCATGCTCACTCAAATGTCTCTGAGGTGGTGGCGCTATGTGGCGGGTCATTACATTCCCTCTAATATGGTTGAGTGAAATGATGGCTGGCACGTACGTCATACTTGTGAACAGGTGCCACCTTTGGGGACTGGTCTGCTTCGGTTTACCTCATAATATTTATTTTATTATTATTTCCTTTATTTTATTTTGTGTAACAATTAAACTGTATGGCTCGGTATGATGATGACACAACATTGTATGAAAGTTTGGCGATTAAAAAGAGTAACTGGCGAGTTTCTTGCCGGATCTTCTCGACCAGAAACAACTTTCCGAGCCGGTGGTAGAATCGCATTATGTTTATTTATTTCTTTAGTATATTTTATGTATCAACATATATATGTATTAACATGTAAATTATACATAAGTACTTATAAATAGTTTAAAGTCATTCAAATGTATGACGATTTGTAAGTGCTGTGTACAAGCCTATGCAAATAAAGAATTATTTGTTTGTTTAGTTATTTTTAAGCTCCAGTGTCTGGGGTTGAGAATATTCTTGGAGAGATATTTTCAGTTTCCGTTTGGATGGAACTTCATTTTACTCGTCATCGTGTTAAATTATTTAAGACAGTTTTTATATTGCTTGACGCAAATGTGTTAGTATGCCGTGTTACTTAGTTACCTTTTGTAGTATGTTATGTCATCTTTTATACTTGTATGCTTCTGCACTCATCGCTCTACATGTCATTTCCTTTTGTATCAACTCTAATATTGTCGTGACTCCCTCGTTGGGTGGGTAGTACGTCGCACTTTAAAGCGACGGCTGCGCTTGGGGTCCTGGGTTCGATCCCCGGGTGGAGCCAAAATTTGCACCTGAGCTTTTCTGTAAAGAAATTCTCAGTGTCAGCCCGGAGTCTGGAAGTTATCGGTCTTGTACCCCAATGCCTAGGAAAGCACGTTAAGCCGTTGCTCCTGCGCCCGATCCCTCTCCGGTCCAGGACTGAGAAAACCGGAAGAGAAATTTTTGTGGGGGGAGTGGGGGGAGGAACAGAGGACGGTCGAAAAAGAAATATTGTGTAAATAATGACATGATAGCCCTTTCCATCATGTGGACAGTTCGACAACGAATGATTGGGACGTATGGAAAAGGAAGACTTATTGCGCCAGCCCCAGGTAACCTGGTAACGGTGCCGGAGATTGATTAAAAAATAATCGCAGTTAATTTTCAACTCTCCATGTTTGGACAAAATTATTTCACCGCATGTGTAACTAAAATCCCTGGGGTGTCCATCTCCTCGCAATCGCGGTCGGAAACCCCACAGCCGGGACTAGACCGTACCGCTTCAACGCTGTATGACCTACCAGGACACCCAGTAATGTCGTCCCCTGCGGAGTCGTATGCTGAGCAAGCCACTCCCCAGCAGTGGATACGCTCACGTACTCCGAAAGCCCGTTTAGTCGCCTCTCACGACAGGCCGGGAAAACCTTAGCAGTATTCTTAAACGCCCCTAGCCACAGGGCGTAACACTCAAACTCATCTACAATAACTCAGTAAGAACTTAAATTAAATACCGTACTCATTTGAAATGATGTTTTACTAATTATACAAAAGCCACTAAGGCTATAATATGTAGGCCCGATAAAAATCTCATCGCCGCGAATCTCCTTGCCTTAAAAAAACTGCAGAATTCTGCAGTACAACGCCATCTATTGGCAGCTGATGACAAACTATGTCAGATACTAGCATTAACACCGCAAGAAGTTCCATATTGTCTCATTGATCAGAGTTTAAATATTGCAAATTGTTGTAATTAGTTACGTCTCCCGCGCATTTATCATTCCCATTAATTAAGAACGAGACTAATTCTGAAACGTAGTGTTGCTAAGTTAGCACTTTTAATGCTTAGCAATTTTTGTGTAATAATTGTCACTAGCAGGTAAGTGATTGTCGCCTCCCATGGACAACTGTAACACCAGTGGAGTCATAGTCCGACTTATGCATCCATTTAACAGTGAAACCAGATCAACTGACTCATGGTTCATCATCAGCAACCCACCCTCGTCCACTGCTGGATATAGGTCTCCCCTAATGCACGCCACAGCTCCTGATTTTCTATAGCTCGTATAGGCTCATCCAGCCTATACGAGCCAGCCTTCGAATGTCATCATCCCATCTTGTCGCAGGGCGTCCTACACTAGGCTTACCGAGTTGCGGTCTCCACTCAAGGACTTTACGGCTCCAACGGCTGACAGTTCTGCGGCTAATATGACCAGCCCACTGCCACTTCAGTTTGCTAATTCGGTGGGCTATGTCGGTGACTCTGGTTCTCTGTCGGGTTACATCATTTCTGATGCGGTCCTTCAGAGATACTCCGAGCATAGCCCTTTCCATAGCTCTTTGAGCAACTTTGAACCGGTGGACTAGTCCAGCCGTGAGTGTCCACGTCTCGGCACCGTAAGTCATGACCGGAAGGACGGACTGGTCGAAGACTTTCGACTTAAGACTTTGAGGGATAGGTGACTAGAAGCCTTGACGAAGTTTACCAAATGCTGCCCAGCCTAGCTGAATTCTTCTATTGGCTTCTCTCTCCAAGTTGTTTCTGGTTGTTGGAGCGTTTGTCATAGATAGAATATTCCTGAACAACCTCGAGAGGTACTACATTAACAGCGACCGGTCCCGGATCAACGAGCTCGTTGAACATGACCATGGTTTTTCTCTGGACTCATGGTTACACGTTTCAGAAACAACCCAAACGTGCTGATTTCCTCACGTTGTTTCCCTCAACGCCGAGCTATAAGAATATGAAATCCAGAGATGAATGCTCAGATTCGAAAAACGACCCCCCGCATGAAAGGCGCGTTCTAAGTTACCATCGCTGTATTAATATAACAATTTTTATATGGCACTTAGCACTCATTCGTAGTATCACGTTGGCAACACTGCTGGAGCGTGTGTTAAGGCTTCTTCGCTCGCAATAAATTACGGCTCGTACAACGCTGTAACTTAAAAACGAATTAAAATCAAGGTGAGCGAATGTAAATCCCGTCTTACTTCGACGACAAACGAAATGAGTTATTTGTGACATTTTAAGGTTTGGGATTTTACTCCGTAGGGTGGGATCGGGTTGGATGGTACACTGATATAATATGCCTCAGTTGTACTTGGGCTCAAATAATATTAAATGTGGGAGAGCCACGCTTAGGCATGCATTCATGCCTAAGCGTGGCTGCCACTGCCTCACAGAAGACCGGCGTGAAGCAGCGCCTGCGCTGTGTTTTGCCCTGTGAGTGAGGTTGCCGGAGGCCCAATGGGGGGAAGGGGAAAAGGTTTTCAGCGCACTTGTGACTCCACTGGTGTTGCAATTCTGCCACCCATGGACGGGTGTCCATGCGGAATTGCTTACCATCAGGTGATCCGTCTGCTCGTCTGCCACCGCTCATATAAAAAAAAATACTTTTTTAAATTTGAAATCATACGATATCTCTTACTTTAAGTTGATTCCTAAATAGCATAAGTATGTGTGTTGCAGATGTAATATTTTTTATATAAATTTTATTTATTAAGACACCCAACAAGTAACGCACTACAAAAGTCTTTAGCCTAGAGCAGTAACTAATTGCAGTAGTGCAGTAAGTCTCCCCAGGGTAGCGTTGTGGCGCGCTGAATGGGAAGTGACGCCCCTTGGGTCCCCTGTCCGCGAGAGTCGACCGGGCCCCTCTCTCTAGCTTGCCTTTATTGGTCGGCTGGCCCCAGTAGGGGCAGCAGGACTCTCACCTCTGGCTTGCCTTAAAGGCTGTCCAGAGAGGGATGTCAGAGCCATATGCTCGCAGGGTGGAAGTAAAAGATGCATAAGTCGCAAGTTGGCATAGTGTCTGCTACAGACACTGGGTAGAAAGAAAGCGGAGTACACCTCTCAATACCCTGAAGATACACAATAAAGTTGCCCCCTTGGCGCTTCTTGTGAGGGCGACTGCTTAGGGAGTCCATCTAGTGGGCGTGCGTGCGAGTCACCGCCTGCCCATTTTACTTGTGATTTTCATCATTGATCGGGCAGTTACATAATGTATAGGGGCGGGTCTGTTTCTATGCTTTAACTGTTTATAGGCTCGCTTGCTTTGCTTTGTCTCTCTGCTTGCTTGCATAGTATAGGTACAGGCCTACCTTAGCTCTTCTTTTTGGGGAGCTAAGGTGGCGTGGTCTTGGGGGAAGCGCAACAGTCGTGATTGATCCTCAAGGCAAGTGCGGTGGACTAACCTTCTCGAGGTTGTCGGCCCTGTTTTTGGTCTAGTTCACTTCACAGAAATAGACGTAACAGAAACCACCGTGCGCTACTGTCAGGGGGCACTGGAAGCAGTTGCCTGTCCGGCAGCTGTGGACAGTGTACGGGTACGCGAACCCGACAACCTCGAGCCACTCCTGTCTCACCCCCAGAATCCTGAGACAGTAGTATCATAATTGATCCTAAAACCCAAAAGGTCCTAGCCTACAATCCATCCAAACACCCCCATACCGTCCTAACCTAAATCCCTATCCTTGCCAAATCCGCCAATCCAAGGCTGGTCGGGCCAAAGGATGCGTGGCTAGGGGCGAGTCTAGCAGTAGACGACACAAGGAAAAAAAAATAATCATGGACGCAAAGTTAAAAAGTAAATTACCCCAGGGAGGTACCGGTGGTGCCGGAGAATCCTCCCCTGAGCTAAGCTCAGGCTGCCCCTCGTATTCTGGGGGGGGCAAAATTTTGCGAGAAGTGGTAGGAGTAGGGACCACTAGCGGCGGTGGTGCGAAAGCTAAGAAGCCTGCGGTCTCGGCAGAGACAGAAAGGACAGGGACTCCAGGTTGGAGGACCGTCAAAAATGACGACAGCGTGGCCAATCTGAGGCCAGTTGAGGAAGGGTCCAACCCGGGCTCCGAGCTGACTGGTGGAGGATGGCGAACAGTAGAGTCTAGTAGGGCCTCAGGTCATAAAGGGGGGAAGGTTGCGGATAAACAATTCCCTGGTCAAGGAAAGAGGCCAATCCCACCAGGATGGGACTTCAACCGAAAGGCTGATGGCCCGCCTGGTGAGAGAGGCCTTGACCTTACCAAGGGTAAGACTCGCCCTCGAGGAGCAACCACGACGTTGGGACCGAGTTGGGCCGGTGTCCAAAAGACGCCAGGCCCCGAGGGACCAGTATGTGGGGATCCCCGAGGGGGAGAACGTTTGCCTGCTGCCGTGGGACCAACCGAACCTGTTCCCGGGACGTCTCGCAGTTCTGGGGGGACTTCAAACCGGGATCCAAAAGGTGACCGGACTGACGACCCCTCAAGGGGAGAGACTGAAGGGGCTGGGGGAGGAAAGAAGAGGCGGAAGAAGAGGACAGGAGCCCAGAGGAGAAATACTCAGCTGCAGAGACAGCAGGCTGAGGATATCCCCTCAGGTGAACGTCAGAAGAGAGGGAGAGAAGTAAGTGGGGACAGCCAAAAGGAAACCAGTGCTAAGCGCATAAGGACTTCCGGGTCGTATGCGCGAGCACTGGGGACCGTTAAAATGGCCATCACCGCCTACAACTATCCGGCTACAATGCTCGAGGAGGCTATATATGATGATCTCCAGCACCTCATATTTGATGAGCTGGAGAAAATTCCAGGACCTCCCCCTGAAACGCACTTGGGCTCCGTAACATCGGGCATTATCTATGTCAGATGCGACGGAGAGCAATCGGCGCAGTGGCTACGAGGGGTCCTCGACGAGAAGACCGTCAAGGGGACAAAGCTGAAGGTGGTGTCCGCACGGGATCTGCCTCGACCCATTAAGATGGCCTGGAAGACTCGATCCACCACGATCGAGGTTTCCAGGCTATTAGGGATGATGCAGAAGAGCGTGCCGGGACTCCGGACGGCGAACTGGCGGATAGTGGACACCAAGGTGGAAGGGACCACTACCCGTCGGATCGTGATGATGGATGGGGCATCAGCGGACCTCATCAAAGAAAGGGATTTCTACATCAATCTGGGAATCTCCGCCTGCCTCTTCAAACTCCTTGAGGAGGTAGATAGAAAGGGGGATGATGAGGAGGTGGAAGATCTCCTGGATGATGTAGAGGAAGGGAGGGCAGAGACTGCAAGGATGGGAATGGGGGGGCCGACCGTCGAACTGGACCTGGTCGAGACACCCGCGCTTGCCTCTCGGCGAGATGCGGGATGTTCTCCCAGGTCAGAAGATGTGGTGGGGGCGATCGACTCGCTCCACTTGGGCATCACCTCTCCATCGCCAATGGAAGAGGAGAGGCTGCTCTCGGAGTAAGAATACACCATGGAGCTACGGTTAGTACAAATTAACCTACATCACTGTAGAGCAGCGACTGCCCTCCTGGCTCGCGAGCTCCAAAGGCGAAAGTATGACATTGCCCTAATACAAGAACCTTATTTATATAAGAGTGAAATTAAAGGGCTACATGGAGTTGGTGGTACTGTGTACCATAATTTTTCAATGAATAACATGAGGACCTGCATATATGTCAGAGATGGAATAAATGCGGTGCCTCTAATGAATTTCTGTTACAGGGATCTGACAGTCGTCAGAATCCAGAAGGAGGGGGGGGACAGAGGGGAAGAGGGGCAGAAGTTTGTATTAGCATCAGCTTACCTTCCCTACGAAGAGGCGGAACCCGCGTCACAGGAGCTACAGGACCTGGTAGGTCAAGGCAGCCGGGAGAACTGGGAGCTCGTAATCGGGTGTGACGCCAACGCACATCATGTAGTCTGGGGGAGCTCAGACATCAACAGAAGAGGGGAAAAGTTATTTGACTATCTGGTAAGCTCTCCTTTACATATCATAAATAAAGGCAATAAGGCAACTTTCTTCAATGCCCAGAGGTCACAAGTCTTAGACCTGACACTGGCCAATGCGAGAGCGTTGTCAAATATTGAAAATTGGCATGTATCAGATGAGGTCTCACTTTCGGATCACAACTACATATGTTTCAGGTACAGAACAGACAAAACCTTTGCAACTGTACCAAGGAAGAATCCTAGGAACACAAACTGGGAGGATTTCAAACGGACTTAAGATCAGTACTAGGAAAACCTGAAAGCAATCTAAATACAATAATAGATATTGAGCTAGAAGCTGACAGGATATCAAATGCGTTAGCTATGACGTGGCAGGATAACTGCCCAGAAGGCAAAGTGATTGGCAAGAGGCTACCATGGTGGACCTAGGAGGTGGCTCAAATTAGAAAAGAAACAAGGAGGGCGTTCAATGAGGCTAAGAGCAAGAACGACTTCACACAGTACAAAAAAGCACTAACGCGTTACAGCAGTGCGGTTCGTAAAGCCAAAAGAAAAGCTTGGAGAACGTACTGTGAAAAGATATGCTCAATCCCAGAGGGGATGAGGCTTACAAAGGCAATCTCCATTTCTAAAGCTATTCCACTAGTAACGGTGAAAAAAGCAAATGGGGAAAGCACAGATACTGGGAAAGAAACCCTAAGGATAATGACGAATATCCATTTCCCCGGCTCAGAGGTCTTGCAAGGGACAGAGAATGCTATCAGCATAGAAGACCAAATAGGAAAACGGCTAAGAGCGATTGGCTCACAGCGAAAAATGTAGTAGACGAAAGCAAAGTCAGCTGGGCGCTAAAGAGTTTTCAACCTTTTAAAGCACCTGGACCAGACGGAATATATCCTATCGTGCTACAACATGGGATTGCTATTCTAAACCCACACTTATGTAGGCTATACAGAGCATGCGTAGCATTAGGATACATACCCAAAAGGTGGAGACATGTAAAGGTAATATATATACCAAAACCAGGAAAACCGAACTACGAGGAACCAAAGGCGTTCAGGCGATCAGTCTTCAATCCTTTCTGCTAAAGGCATTGGAAAAGATGATTAACAAACATATAAGGGATGGCCCCTTAAGGAAGTTTCCGCTGCATGAACTGCAATGTGCATATCAGCGGGAAAGTCAACAGAAACAGCATACACCACGTAAGTGAGTAGGGCAGAGGGCCGCACTGGAATCAAAGGAATTGTGTCTGAGTATTTTTGTTGATATAGAAGGGCCTTCGACCGCACAACCTTTGAGTCTATAAGCAATGCAGCAAAATACATGGCATAACGGAGACTATCTGCAGGTGGGATAGACTGCATGCTTAGAGGTAGAATAATCCATTCCAGAACTACAAGGTGAGAAATTAGTAGTGAAGACCACAAGAGGATGCCCCCAAGGGGAGTCCTATCCCCTTACTCTGGGAGCTTGGTTTGTGGACACACTAATCAAAAAACTCAATGAAGGTCCGCTGTTCACAGTTGGATACGCAGATGATCTGGTCATCATGATAAATGGGAAATTTCCCAGTACGGTATCGGAACTATCGCAAAACGCAATGAGGACTATAAATTTAATAAAAATAAATTACAGTACAAATATCCAAATGACAACAAAGAAAATGAGAATAGGACAAAAAAAAAGCTTACATTGATATTGGTTTTAATTTGAATTTTATTGCTTGGCACTCTTACTTTTTGTTTGTGTGTGTGTTTGTGTGTATGTGAGAGAGAATTCACTGATTGCTTGAAATAGTCTTTAAGGGGTATGTATTTTCTCTAGCAATATCTGAGATCTTCACATAGCATCTTAACATATAAAATGATTCAAAAAAGTGTGGCGTCTATCCCGGCTTCACCCAATCTGAAGGATTTATGGCCCCCGGGTCGAGTTATGCCCCGACAATTACAGGGTAGAGTTTCAATCGCCTCACGCCACCTTTGATATTCATGTTGGATGCGATTGTGCCGCGAATGAATCGAACTTTCCAGTTACAAGTCAGGATGTGTGGGAGATTGATGGGGGAATGGGAGGGTGCTATAGAGATGGAGATACGCTACTTTGAAGTCTTAACTTCTTTGACCTAACCTGTAGCGATATTTGATGTCATTTATTTAATTTTATGAGGAATATACTATTATATTTTATGGTTTTAATGCCAAAGAAATAAAGGTATCATGAATAATGCTTCTTCAGAATTTAAATCAACAATTATAAGCGATTTTTTTTATTTAATGGTCTTCGACATTACTTTAATCAAAAAAATAATGTGTACATAAAAATCACCTAATTTAATTAAGTACCAATATTTTAAATCTATGCGCAACAAAATCCCTGTAATTGCAATAATTTTAAATCTGAAAAATCAACTTTTTATTTGTATTAATGTTACTCTGTGTCATTGGTTTATTTCTATTAAGTATACTCGAACCGTGATCTAGTTTCAAAATTTGGGTAATTACATCAATAGGATTTCCGACTGTTTTATGTATCCTTTAGACGTGAGAGGCAAACTAACTGGAACGCGTGAGAAAGAGACAGGCTGTACGTACAAGATAAAATATTGTTGCGAAGCGTATCGAGCCCGCTCGAGGAAAGATGTTACCGAAGTCAGCGCCCAATGCCATCTAGACTTGTAATACACCTTATTATTTCACGCTTTTTAGTGTCTAGTGGACGCCACGTACAGGAAGTCGCAGCCGTGGCAGACCTCCCACAAGGTGGATCGAAGATCTGGAGAAGATCGCGGGAATCCATGGAAAGCGGGCAGCACAGGACCGACCGACCATGTGGTGAACATTGGGGGAGGCCTATGTCCAGCAGTGGACGTCTATTCGCTGTAATGTTGATGATGATTATGATGAGTGTCTCATATTTTGGCAGTGGAAGGTCTTATTAGTATATGTATTATAACTTGTCTAAACAAAATGTAAGAAATAAATTAAAATGAATGTACCTGCATTGTATAATTAAATATGCTTCCATATTGTAACGTAACCATTTTCATTAAAATCCACATTTGTAACAATTAAATCTCGAAGTTTCCACATTAAGTTAATGCAGCTATTGCCCAATAATGCAAATATAGTAATAATGCAAATATAGCAATAATGTTTCGCTAATTTGGTGGCGATCTCGTTAGCGATAGGGAATGCGAGCGAGCGGAGCGAATTGAGCGAGCGGTAATTGCTTGGCGTGGCGTTCCGCGGCATACCGCTAGTGCGAGACTTTTTAGTCAAGCTAAAAGTTAACAACTAAAGATAATGATAACACGTCTACAATCTATCAAAGGCGAGTTACTTCTTAACTTTTTACTTTTAGCAAATGTTTGCATCTCAAATAAATAATGCGCCTCAAAATATTTATGACAAAATGCTAAAACAAAAAATAATAAAGCAGTTTCATATAAACTGAGTGTACAAGACTATTTAAATGATAAGGATTCTTGGTCATGCTAATTGATTAATCTTTTGAGTTGTTATTCATAGTAGTCTATTAACTTTCATAACTGTATTTTTTTTTCTCTTCTTAATCGAAACTCTGTAACATCATCAAAATTTGAAAAGTAACTACTGAGTTTCTTGCTAGCGTCTTCTTAGTAGAAAACGACATTTCGAAGATAGATATTATGTACCTATTTTAACATTCATAAGTGTTCTGTGTGGACCTAAATTGAATAAAGATTTTTTTATCTTTTATCTTTAAAATAATATTTCCTTCAGATATTGTAAAAACATATTATGTTATTAGGAAATATCCTCCTACCGATTACGGCTACGGCGGCCAATCTCAACGATCAGCCACGTACGCAGGATATATTATAGTGCTTAAGTGTGTGCGCAAACACAAGTGCACATTCCCTTACCCTCATTTTCCGTTGGGACACTACTGTGACACTACCGGAGAGAGATCGAGCGCAGGGCAAACAGCTTAACGTGCTTTTCGAGGCACGGGGGTACAAGACCGCCAACTTCTAGAATCCGGGCTGCCACTAAGAATTTCTTACCGAAAACTTAGGGACAAATTTTCGACCTAACCTGGGGATCGAACCCGGGACCTCTTGCGCAGGCGTCGCTTTAAAGCACGACCCATTAACCACTGCGCCAACGAGGCAGTCAATATGAATATCTCTATCGAACATTAAACAATATTGATGTATAAATTCGTCGACATGTTGCAAACATCTCTGGTTTTGCGGGCACATTTTGTAAATGCATCAAGTTTTCTACAAATAAAACTCTAAAATGTTTACCTATTTGAATACGTTTTTCACAACCCTTTCAAAATACGTAACATTTGCTAAAAAAGCTTTGCCTCTGTCTGACTGACCGGATGGCGCAATTGGTAGTGACCCTGCCACTTACGCCAAAGGTCGTGGGTTCGATCCCCACCCTGGACAAACATTCGTGCGATGAACACTTGTGTTTGTTCGGTGTCTGGGTGTAATATATGTATTTAAGTAGGTATATATTTGTGTTCCTCTGTTGTCTGATATCTGTAACACAAGTGCTTAAGCTACTTTAGTATGGAATCAGGTTAACGTATGAGATGTTGTGAGAATTATTATTATTATTTTTACCCGACTACGGCAAAGTAAAAAAAGAAGTTGGGTTATGATTTTGACCTGTATGAATATATGTATTTTATGTATGTATGGTTATTCATTTGTTCCCTCATAACTTCTAAGCTAGTTATCATATTTGAACAAATTGAAGGTGTCGTTAGAAGCGTCTTGATTGTCTTCTGGTTATAGGTGACATAACGTCACGTTTAATTGACTACAGCGCCCTCTAGGGGACTTAGAGTAAAGACCTAAAAAATAAATTTGCTTGACGGTACCGTGTGGGGTATCAAGTGAAAGATATATAGAAAGAGAAGCATATTTTAAATATGTAATTTCATTTACAAAACTAAAAACATTTTAAATAAAAATAAAGTTTAAAAACTAAAACCTGAATATTCTTTTTTTATTTCTGATTATGTGTTGCGGTGTCTAAATATAAGGGATTTTTTTTG
>JADPWL010003291.1:0-60001 GCA_019059595.1 Marasmia exigua | reverse complement strand
GACACGAGTTTTCCCGAGTAATAATTTACCTCGTTCATTTCTGACTCCAAATGGAACATCTTTCATTACTTCAGACGATGTTGACCAAGACAGTGATTGATTTTTAAGACTTGGCGAGGACTGTAGAGATTTGAATGATCCTTCGCTAATGTTATGGTCTTCGGACGGTGACACAACAAGGGTTTTGTTGTAATTGTATTGCTCTTGTTCATCATCTTCATCTTCCTCACTAGCAGATTCATTATAATCTTCATCAGAGACAAACAATGACTGATTTTCGTCTTCAAATGACTGATTATTGTCATTTTTAATTTTTTTCATCACTGGTTCACAGTGTTCTTCTACCTTAAGAGGAGGGTCATATTTTTTATTTGTCAACAGTGTTAGAGGATCAACAATTGGTTTTAATATTGTTTCTAATGTTTTATTGTTTGTATTTTCAATATCTTTTATCATGGCAACTTTTCTTTTAACAGCTGCTGCTGATTTCACTATTTGTTCTTTAAGGTTTTTCTCCATTTCGAAGTATTCCGCTCGGTTTCAAACCATGAATGAGACTGGTTAATAGATAACACAACCGTCTTTTATGTATGTTCCTCTATCACTATGAAGGTATCAAAAGCCAATCGGTAACATCCGTTATTTTTGCCACAATCCTTATTAATAACAAGATAGCTGAATGGTTTATTCCAAACGGTTGAGCACATCTCACGGAATTGGGACCATGACATGTCTGATCCAACATGTTCTTCATAAACATGCTTCAAATTAATGTCATCTTGTTTAAATAGAATGACGAGATTAGAATTGTCCCGTACAAGTTGTTTTGGTATTTTCGTGTAAGTTTGATTGATGTAAAAACAATCTATATTTTTATGACGTCCCATGGCGAAATAATCTTTAATGTTGTTTTGATTCTCACAAGCAACGTCGTCGAAAATAATAATTGAATCAGGCAAAGCATCATGGGGGCTTAAAATTTCTCCATTATGATTGTATTTATTAAATGATGTTCCAGGTACCATATTCAAAACCTTTTCAAGATATAAATATTTAGGTTGATATAAAGACTTTGAATACACATAAAGGTTACGGAATCTTGGTCCATTTTTATGCAATAATAAACTTATTACTAAATTGGTTTTTCCACTATTAGATGGACCGCACACAATACAACGTATTGTACTTGGTAATAAATTTCCATGCCGTCGAGGGACATTAGATGATGCAGGACAGATGCAATCTAATTTAAGTGATTCTTTTTGTTTAACAAACTTCATGATTTCGGTTTCAGCGCGAGTGCAGTGTTGCATTAGTAACAATTGAATGAGCTAAACTTACAATATCATCGTTTTAAATGTACTTTCAGGAAGTACAATGCTAATAAATGTTCTGTTATCAATGGTTACTTTGATGCTGAGTTATTGGATTTTCTAATAATCAACTGAAGTTGCATAAGATACATCGGAGACTCTAAAGGAGGCTCTAACTGCAGTTCCAAGCTGTGCGAACGGTTAGGGATCAGAGACTCCAATCTTTACGATCTTTTAATAGATTGGGATCTTTAACTCGACTTGTTCGAGTTAAAGTTCCCAATCTATTTACTACTTATGTAGTATTTTTTTTTCTTATGTACTTTACTTTTTTGTTTTGTTCGACGACCCAATTGGAACAATGGTAGTGAACGCTGCCTCTGATACAAGGGTTGCGGGTTCGATCCCCGCACAGTACAAACATTTGCGTGCATGAACATGTTTGTTTGTACTGGTCTGGGCGTTTGCTATGTATTATAAGTAGGTATTTACAAAAGATAAGTATTATATGTATATATTTGTAATACCACTGTTGATTCTGATATCCGTAACACAGGTGCTTGGAGCTACCTATCTCGGAGTCAGATCAATGTGATGTTGTGAAATATTTGTTTACAGCTATATATTGTATTTATTTATAATGTACTTATTAAAAATATATTTATTTTACATATATTTATATATGCAGGTATGTGTATATTGTAGTTGTTAAGTAGTGTGTTGTTATTTTTATATTAATGTTTTTTTTTTCTTACTAGTAACTACAAATTTTCCTTTCGCCGCACCACTGCACTTTCTGCATGACCCAAAGGTTGACAGGTAGAGAATGCTTCTTGGCATTAAGTTCGCCTCATTGTAACAAAATTCGTGCAATAAAGTTTAAATAAATAAATATTTTTTACACTATCGCACTTACCCGTTTACAGATAGTTAGTCCGGAATCATTTTAACGCAAATCGATACCACTATCATGCTCCATTTCTACCGCAGATTACGGAAATAGGATACTCTTCCCACACAAGGTACTGGAGATTGGGTCAATTTTTTAAGTTTCACAATTTGTACACTGAAGTTTCGGTAAAAAATTATAATTTTACTCCGTGTCATATCATTATAGCGTAACAAAATTGCAAGACAGTATCAGCACGGAACTTTCTACCACGTAGAAATGAAGTTTCAGTTTTGTGGGTTTTAGCTGTAACAGTATTTTCCGACGCCTACATTTTCTCAAATTGATCGTGGGAGAGCATCGGCATGAATGGGTTGGAGTGATACCACGGCTTCCCAGAAGACCGGCGTGAACAGCACTGTGCTGTGTTCCGCTGCGTGAGTGAGGGTAACGGAGACTAAATGCGGGGGAAAGGGGGGTTTAAATGTTGGCAGCGTGACTTTACTGGTCTCGCAGGTGTCTTAATCGCTTAGCATCAGGCGACCCGTCCGCTAGTCTGCCACCCATCACATAAACAAAGACATTCGACAAAAGAGCTTACTCCTTTCTACATTGATAATGGTTTATTTACTAAAATTTGTAGTACGAAACAGAACGGTCTTACTTTATTATTTACCATGATAATATGATGTTTCCATGTCGAGGGAGTATCAACAACTAAACCTAAAAATGAAGAATGGTCAACTTCTTCTATTTCAGTGTCATGGTATTTTATGTTATTAATGTTCAAATCTTCAGCCATTCAATTACCTCTGATATGGACACCCATGGACACCCGCAATACACACAAGTGTGCTGCCAACCTTTAAACTCTCCTCCCCCCTCCCCCGCACGGATTGGGCCTCCGGTATCCTCACTCACGCAGCTAAAACATAGCACAGAGCAGCGTCATGCCGGTTTTCTGTAAGGCCGTGGTAGCACTCCAGTCGAGCCAGCCCATTTTTGCCGAAGCGTGCGAATAATACACAGTTTTCAATCTAAAGAATTTAGGAAAGTCATATATATATACAAGAAACAGTGGCCCTAACATACTTTCGTCTAAGCTAACTCTATAATGTATGTTATACTGCGTAAGTGAGACATGACATGTATCATCAGCTGTAATCACATGAGTCTGAGCAAGACGCATTACGCTTCTGACCGTCTGATCGGTTACGCGGCGAGCGTGTCTAATTCGTCTCGATTTGGTGCTGCCAATGTGCAGTCAACCAGTAATACAGTAAGGTGGGATCTTGTTGGGTACATGGTTCGCAGTAAATGTGGCATAATAATGAGTATTGCCTGGATCATAGACACTCCCTGCCTTCCGCTGAATGCGGCCCTACTCACACAATTCCGCGCTTGGTTACCTTACAAAGTATATTCTTACTCACATAAGCATGGTACCTACGCGTTCACCTGCACGAGTTTATGAGTGGGGGATGAAAATGCATTGCTTTCATACACTTTGTCGCGACTGTCTCAGATGAGCAGTATGGTAGAACGATGGTAGGTAATTTGGATGAGAACGTGTACCTTCTACACGAATGATTGTTGGTTGAAATCCAACCACGCCTATTTAACATGTTTTTTTATGAGAAAGGGAGGCAAACGAGCAAGCGATTCACCTGATGGTAAGTGATCACCGCCGGCCATGGAAGTCAGTCACACCATAGGGAGTGGAGATGCGTTGCCGGCCTTTTAGGAAGATACAGGCTCGTTTCTTGAAGATCTCAATATCGTACCGGTTCGGAAATTCCGCTGCGGGAAGTGGATGGCACAATGAGGAGGTGGGTGACAAATAATTTATATTAGAATATACAGACATTTGACTACAATCTCACTTGATGGTAAGTGATAATGTGGTGAGGATGGATCATGCCTGTCTTGTAACAGCCTATTCACTCTTTTCTGGAATACGTTCAAATCATATCGTTCAGGGAAAACATCTTCCGCCAGAGAGTTCCCTTCCTTAGCTGTACGCAACATGAATGTACATTTGAACCGTTTGGTACGAAATTCCGGTATTACTACGAGATAAGGGTGGTAACCCCTTCTCCGTCTTGTGTCTCAATGAGAAAAAGTGGCCAAATCAAATTACATAATGATGTATTTAACTTAGAATGTACGACAAATTGGGAGAAAACATTATAAATGAGAATCGGCTTGATCAAAAATTAAAATTAAATTAAATGAAAAAAAAATTGAGAACTAAATAAATCAACGTCAGTGTGTTTGGATACTTATACCTCACCTTTTGATTGATAAGAGTAATTTGAATGAGTGTTTGAAATTCGGTTCATTAAATAAGATTTTTTATTTAATTATATTCATAACAAATTAATATTCTAATTTACATAAATACCGAAGCGTAAATATGTATGTTCGTCTCAAGCCGAAAGTCGTAATGCGTGTGTGTTGCCAGTGATGACATACGGAATCGAAACGTGGCCGCTTACAATGTGCCGATTAAGGAGGCTCAAAGTCATCCAGAGAGCAATGGAGAGGGCTATGCTCAGAGTCTCTTTGCATGATCGTATCAGAAATGATGAGATCTGTAGGAGATCTAAGGTCACAGACATAGTTAGGCTATGTCTGTGACCTTAGTAAGATTGCATGTGTCAAGTGGCAATTGGGCAGGGGCACATAACGAGGAGAACAGACAGCCGTTGGGGCGGAAAGGTCCTCGAGTGGAGGCCACGTACAGGAAGTCGCAGTCGTGGGCAGGCTCCCCACAAGGTGGACCGACGATCTGGTGAAGGTCGTGGGAATCGATTGGATGCGGGCTGCACAGGACCTGGAGCATATATGTGGAGAACATTTTGGGTGGCCTATATGTCCAGCAGTGGACGTCTAATGGCTGAAATGATGATGATGATGAAATATGTAGGCGCTTAAAAGATCAGCGATTGCATTCATAATATTATGTTTTCGTGAGCACAAAACCATTTTGATATCAAGCCAGCTGTTACTTATCTGACACCCACAAGTTGATGTTCCACCTCCGAGCGTTTCTCATTACTGACCACCGCACATTTGCTAAAGTGCACCCTATCTAGACCATCCGATATTACTTCGGTAAACAGCGACTTGGTTCCCAGAACTCACAAGTCCGACATGACGGCATAATGGGCTAGTCAGCGGCTCTCAACCTTTTTCTAGAAAAACCACATATATACAAAACTTCCTACATAATGCACGTGAGCGTTTCGTGTCTCTGATAAAGAGGGCGAGGCAGCTCGAACGCGACTTGGTTATAAGGGTTTTGTAACCTGATTACGTTTCAAGGTTTGATGATGATGAAGCTGGAAGATAAGGAACTGGTATTCCATGGTGGAATATTGTATTATAATCGTATAATAATTAATACACACAGGCTAAAACAAGATTGCTTTTATAAGTAGGTAAATACAGCCTCCTATCTCATAAAAACACGATTTAATAAAGTAAGTATTTGCTAATATACCGCGTTTCAACACATAACACAACACTTTTTACACTTTCAATAAATAATGATGAGTTCCACTTGATACGTACCTATCTTAAATTCGAATTTTTTAGTGCAATTTCATTATAGCGAAAACGCTTAGCCACATTTTTGTTTTCCATATTTTCATTTGACCGAATAAACGATTGACATATAGCTGATATTCCGATTTTTAAATAATATATTTTTTAAATCTATACGTTTTTAAATATCAATCAACCTTTGATAGATAAACATATTTTAGACGAATTTGTTTCCAGAAAATAGTTTTCTATGTTATTAAAAGTCAAATAAGTTTAAATAACAATTACTTATTATGCATGTATGCAGCATTCAAGCAGGCATGCAGCGTGCATGCAACCGGGCATGCATGCAGGAATGCAACCGGGCATGTATGCAGGCAAGCAACCGGGCATGCATGCAAGCAAGCATTCAAGTATGCAGCATGCATTGTTTCTGCGGTCCCATGCGAGTTTACCGTCGCAGATGATTCTCGCTCGTCACCGCAGCCTCGGCTTAACGGTGGCGAGCTAAAACCATCTGCTCTCCAGCTCGCGGGCCGCCACGCTGTTTCGCGCATACGCGGGTTTGAATAACACTCTAGGGGTAGGTAGGGCAGACAAGACTACGTGGAGTCGGTTTTGCAGCGATTCGCTTCTGTCAATAGATTTTTAGCGCAATATTAAGCACTAAATAAACCAATGCCTTAAACCTTAATTAATAGATATCTTATATCTATTACACTTGTTTTTTTATTTAAATGAATAATGTTTACAAATAAATAAGTTCGTTTGCAATAATAGGAGACAGGTTACTTCGATATTTAATATGTTTAGACCAAAAAAATATTGTAAGTAATACAACTGTAAAATGAAAAATGAGGTTTTGAAAATCGGCTGTTAGTTTTTTTGGAAAATGAAAAATATGTAAAATATATTGATTGCATACAATATTATGTCAAAATTATATCTTCGATTCAAAACTTCGGTACTTCGATAAATTCTTAAATTCGAATATTTAAGTTTCGAAAGTAAGATAGGTTTGCAATATTAAGTACAACAACAGTTTACCTATGTCGGGTATGCAATACTTATTAATTACCACTTACAAAATATCAAATAGAAACTTGAAAATAGGAATAGAAATGTTAGTGTTTAGTCAGTTTAGATGAATGAATAAATAAATCTTTATTTGACACAATAAGTAAAAAGAACATACAATTAATACAGGTAATAATATAAAAAAACAATAACATAAATAGATACTAAATAAAATAATAAAAAAAGTATCAAATAGGTGACCGCTCAGCTTTTGTCGACACTGGCCGAGTATAGCCAGCGCCGACGCTGGTTTTCAGCGGCTAACCTAAAACATTGTTGTTTAAATATTCATTTCAATTTAAAAATAAATTTTCAGTTAACTACTTAATAATTATGATTGTACAACGCTGGAGCCCTGGTGTCTCCGGGCCCAATATGTTTGAAAAGCAATGGACTAATGTAACGGCCGCCTTTTTTCCCATAATTACGGCTTACACACGGGATGATGGCGGAAGTTTGATATTGGGCAACTTTTGTGTGCTATAAACACGTCTAGAAGATCTTACTGTTTGATTAGTGGGAACTATTCAGGTTTTTTTCTGTTTAGGAAGAAAACTTCAAAATAGCTCAGCTACTACAATATAAAAATTGTTTTCTCTTGTCCGGCATTGTTGATGTCCATGAGCGGTGGTTACCATTTACCATCAGATTTTTATGCTAGAGGCAGACAAACGAGCAAGCGAGTCATGATTGTATTTTTCAAATATTTTGGACGTGAAGAAGAAAGGATACTTATTTATTTTTTTAGCTCATGCAGACTTTCGAGAGCAGTGGTCATCACTAAACATGTATTACTTGTTATAATAAGGTTTCTAAAGACGATGCTCTATCAACCAAGATCCAAATTCCGGGGCACATAACTTCGTGAGAATCTCTTTAATATAAGTCCCTTACGGATCAAAGGGTACACGGTTGTCCCTGTATTATGTATCCTTGAGAAAGTCGGATTATACATACAATTTCTCGGCTATTTCTAAACTATTACAGCACGTTGGGAACCATTTGAATTAACACACGAAAACGTGTCAGGACCAATGATGGGGCAACTAGAGATGCAATTTATAAATCCGAATTCACTAAAGTGACTACAGGCAAAAATCCTTTGGGTTGACCGAATTATAGTGATAAAAATAAATTGTGTCCCTAAGAGGAGCTTCCTGTTCTTTTTATCGTAAATTTAGTCCATGGACTTTTTTGGTCCGTCCCTTTGTGTGATTATTTTTTTGGAATATTATATGTTATCTCTCTTCGTGTTGCATTTATATCCTCACGTACGCGTTCCAAAGGGAACAGCCTCCGTACGTTATTTCCCGCAAGAGATTATGTAATAATAAATTCGTAAAAAATGCAAACACAAAAATGTTCCCGTACCCAGTATCCTTGATTATGCTTGGCACTCGAATGACTTGTTAAATATACAAAAGAATACATTTCCAGTCTACAAATCAAAGTAAAACAGTTGAACATCGTCATTATTATCGCACTACTGAATAAAGGCATTATTTCGCTACTTCTTTCGTTCACTTGCCCAACCCATCCACAGTTTGCTTCTCACAGGTTGTCTGGTGGTCTGTTTACGTGCAAGTGAACACAATAGGGCAATACTTTTTTTTAAATCCAAACAACATCTCATACATTGACCTGATTTCGTACTAAGTAGTTAAGCAATTGTGTTACTGATATCGGACAACAGAAGAAATACAAATATATACTTAAATACACCTTACACCCAGACACTGAAAAAACACAAGTATTCATAACATAAATTTTTGTCCAAAGTGCCATCGAACCTATGACCTTTGGCGCATGAGGAAGAGTCGCCACCCAATTTGACTGACCAGATGTCGCATTCGGTAGTATTTAATAATGCGAAAAATAGGCGTCTACCTAGGCCGCATGCTCATTTGAGCATGCGACCTGTTAATGGTAACCACCCGCTCATAGAAATTATCAACGTCGGAGCGCAATCATGCCGCTGCCTACTGTGAAAGAAGAACTCTTTTCAAACCTCGTTTAAAAATGGAAATGTCACAACGATCGGGGAACACCGCGACTGGAAGCACATTAAAGAGTTCTCACGAGGGTGGGAAAAATGAACGCTAGAAACGTAGCGTTTTAGAAGGGATTTGTTCCAGATAGTATGGGTGGAGTTCGCTGCGTCTAGTCGTGCGATTGTGAAATGGTGACCTTGGAATGATATTACAGCTCTGCAGAGCACTTTCCATGGAACTGTCTATAGAAGAGGAATAGAGGGCAAAAACCTCCTCGTGACTCTAACGACTTGAAGTTCGTGAGATCGTGGCGTCCAAATAGGTCTAGCTGATATTAACTTGCTCCTGCCTTCACCTTAACTAATTCACTTTTTTATTGCCACCTAAATTTCTCAAAAAAAAAGGTACACGAGAAAAACCATTACCGTACCATTCTTTACCGTGGGAAAGCGGCGCTTCAGCATAGATGGGCTGGTTAGACCCGAGTAATATCATAGCCTCACAGAAAACGGCGTGAAACCGATCCTTAGTTGAGTTGGTGAGGGTACTGGATGCCTAACCTTGGCGTAAGGGAAGAATCAAGGTTGCCAGCGCACTTGTGACTATACTGGTGTGTATGGGCGGTGGCAATCGTTTAATCAGGCGATCCGTCTGCTCGTCTGCCACATATAATATAAAAATACATTACTTCTTGTTGTACGCATATATACTGTTCCACGAATATTATTTCTAAGTAACATTTAAATATTTCCTACATCACTACGGCAAACCGCAACCACAAATTCAAAAGCGGCAACTCACTTCGCTCACTTAATTCCCTTTTGAACTTATATTTTCAAAAGTATAGTTGATATTACAGATTTGATTGCTTTGCGGTCGTTTTCTTATTTTAGGAAAATATGTTTTCACAGTAAATTACTTACAAGTGTTTTTTCTTTATTGAAATGTTTTTTTTAAATAACACAAACAGGGTTCAAACCAAACGAAATATCCAACCGTTTACGGCTACGGCGGCCAATTTCAACAATCCATGTACTTAGGATATATTATAGTGTTCAAATGTGTGCGCAAACACAAGAGCACTATTCCCTTACCCTTGTAATTCGATGGGACACCAGTGGCCCAACGGCTTATCATACTACCCGAGAGAACAAGACCGTCAACTATTAGACCCTGGACTGACAATGAGATTTTCTTACCGAACTTATGTAGGTACAAAGAAGATAGGCAGAGAGCCTGTGTATGTGGAGGTACCGTGTTATTAAGCAATGTGGGATAGTGAAAATATTACGCATTTATTTGTCTTGAATCTCGTTACTAGAAATATAATTGTATGATATTTCTACAACTGTTTGTTAAAAAGTTAAATGATAACGTTAAATTATGGATAAAAAAACGCAAAAAATAGCATTAATTAACCGGCATTAACCTTTTTTTTATGGCTGATACTGTGATGCCCACGGCAAACACTCATATAACACTGCCAATGTCGAGTGATTAAAGAGACACGTTTTTAATTACAAATTCACCGGTGTAAGGATTCTCTCTTTCTGATTTTTTTAAATATTTAAATGAGAAATACACCATCTAAAACAAAACAAAACGTATACAAACAAACATACACATATACAGCACAATATTATAGGCGATTCGGTTGGAGTTAACCATAGATTTAGTATGAATAATAAAAAGCTAGAAACGTCAATTATCATTTGACACATTTGAAAGCGAATATCACTGTCAGTTAATTTTTTTTAATGGCTGCTATTGCGTTTGCTTATGCCAAAGACATTTTTTTGAATCTGCCAATGTCGAGTGATTAACGAGACACGTTTTATAAGAAAATTGACGATTCGGCGAGTAGGGCTCAAACAAGCCGCATGGGCTGATGCAATTAAAAGGTTTTAAATTAGTGTCTAGTGGTTTTTAGTGTTCAAATTTGGTGTTTATTTGTGTAGTGAAGTGCCGCAAAATGATCCTAATAATTAGAATCGTTGGATTGTATCGTTTTTAACACTGCTATTGTGTGTCGAGTGAGTTGTCTCGTGAAAACTTTCTTGGATCAAATAGAGTCTTAAAACCTGCGATTGCTTTTAGAGTGATATCCGCTGAACTTGTAGGTCAATAAAACGTAAACCACCGGCGTTTTATTGAGTTACTGTGACTTTGACTGACTTCGACTGTTGACTACCTACTCAATAAGTTACTTGACATTGGCGAATTATCTTCGGGTAGAGCCATAATAAAAAATAAATTGACCAATATGGAGGAGATTAATTTTTTTTAGGTACTTGAATTTTATTTTGCTTCGCAAGAAACCTCTTCTCAACGCAGCGCAAGAAACTGACGACTTAGATTGACACGCTTTGACATGACGGTTAAGAAATACCTAATATGTAAAAAAGTGGAAAGTAGAAGGCCCTTAGTTATTGGTATTCAATGAATACAAAACTTTATTTTTATTTGGGTCCGATAAGTTCTAGAAATTTACCAAAAAATCAATATCACACCTGTCCTATTTGGATTTAATATGGACCCGAGGAACAAACCTTAGACCTCTTGAGCAGCTGTCGCTTGAAAATGCGACACATTTCGCCACCGAGGCTGTCAAATATGTTTATACAAGTATAATGGTTGATATGGTTGTGTCACTTGTGTACAGCATCCAGCAAAAAAATGGAATTCTCTGGTTGGTAGAAGAACGAATCGTATCTGCTGATTCAATAGTGTATAAATGTTTTGTTTTATTTACACAGTGAAATAGGTACGGTCAGAATCAAAAGTAGCTGAACATTTTAGAACTTTGTCACACTAACCATTGCGCAGTTTTAATAAGCGTTTGACTTACTCAAGCTGCGCAAAACTTAGTGTGACAAAGTTCTATAATGTTCAGCTACTTTTGATTCTGACTGTACCTCAAAGAAATAATGACGAAAAGAAGTCAAAACAAGAACAGAAACCAAGTTGTGGAATTAGACATTTAGCCTGTCAACAAAATAAGCAAAAAAAAATGAGCAGTTCGCTGGGTAGAAGTTTAATTTCGTATGGAAAATAGGTAATTCTTTATTTGCATAGGCTTGTACACAGCACTTACAAATCGTCATACATTTGAATGACTTAAAACTATTTATAAGTACTTATGTATAATTTACATGTTAATACATATATATGTTGATACATAAAATATACTAAAGAAATAAATAAACATAATACGATTCTACCACCGGCTCGGAAAGTTGTGTCTGGTCGAGAAGATCCGGCAAGAAACTCGCCAGTTACTCTTTTTAATCGGCAAACTTTCATACAATGTTGTGTCATCATCATACCAAGCCATACAGTTTAATTGTTACACAAAATAAAATAAAGGAAATAATAATAAAATAAATATTATGAGGTAAACCGAAGCAGACCAGTCCCCAAAGGTGGCACCTGTTCACAAGTATGACGTATGTGTCAGCCATCATTTCACTCAACCATATTAGAATGAATATTAAAACGCTTTTTTAGCTCATTTTATTGATCTGACATGCTAATTGGTGTTTATTTACGATACCTATCATGTTGTTTTCGGGATGTAAACGTATGAAACTAACGTTGTAAATTGACAAGTGTTTGTTAAGGCGGCATTTTTCGTGAAAAAAGCTTATTTGGTTTAAACTGAAAATGAGTCTGTAGTTCCATGGTTAAATGTTGTTTTGTTTTTTTTTTGCGTTTCGTTTTAGCCCAAAAAGAAAAAGATAATCCTCAGCTCTGGTTTTCGTCATCCAAATTAACAATGCCTAGAAACTTTAAAATGAGGTGCAAAACAGAGTGACGCACATTAAACGACGAGAACAAAGCGTGAAACAGAAGGGGTTGTAATAATTAAACGGGCTGATTTTTAGACTTCATTTTATGGCTTAGCTTTTGTCCTGGGACAAAAGATCGGGGTGACAATAGAGGTCGCCACCTATACCGGTGGATAAGTAGTTTCGGTGACTATGCTGGCGTTTTAGTATGGATACACACTTACTGGGCTTATTTATAAAATTATGGAGCCATAGCTCAGTAGATAAAAATGCGTCATCTGTACGGCACGTTGTAGATTTGAATAATAATAGCAATAATAATTTCGTTTATTCTCAGCATAGTAAATACAAATATGACAAAAGTACACAATATTACAAGAAATGCGGGTAGGCAAACAAATATGTGTTAGCAATACGATATTATTTACAGTATAGTCAACATATACAGTAAGTAGCGACAGATTATCATGGCGGGCTAATACCTGAATTAGGATATTCCTGTATCTCAGGCTATTGACCCTTCACCCCATACAGTGTTCTAGAATTATTATAGGTACTATTACTTCGCCATATCTTAATAAACATTTTATTTTAGTTGCATAACATTCTGACTAATTATACTTAACAAATTTGGAATTTGGATTAAATTTTGTTAAGTAATTAATACTAATTAATATAAAATAATAAATTATTTTGATTAATCCGTGCGTTTTCAGCCGTCCTACCTTTGGATTTAGCATTATTATTTATATTAATAATAATAATAAATATTTCACAACATCACATACATTGATCTAACTCCGAGATAGGTAGCTCAAGAACCTGTGTTACGGATATTAGAATCAACAGTGGGATTACAAATGTATACATATAATACTTTTCTTTAGTAAATACATACATATAATACATAGATAACAACCAGACCAATACAAACAGATATGTTCATCCACACAAATATTTGTACAGTGCGGGGATCGAACCCGCAACCATTGCATCAGAGGCAGCATTCATTACCACTGTTCCAAACGGTCGTCAAATTAATACCATTATCTCTGCCATGGATTCTGGCGGCGGGACTAAAATACTCCGCATGAGCTGATGCAATTCAAATGCTTTAAATTGGTTCCTAGTGGTTTTTAGTGAGCAAATATATACTGTGAAGTGCCGCGAAGTGATCCTAACAATAATAACCGTTTAATTGTGTCGCTTTTAACGCTGCTGTGTCGAGTGATTTGTCACGTAACAATCTGCTTGGACCTAATAGTCTTGAATGCCGCGATTGTACATAGAGTGGTATCGGCAGAATCCGTATGTCGGTAAAACGTAAAACACCGGGGTTTTATTGAGTGGCTGTAAGTTGGACTGACTTCGACTAGAAAAAAAAACGACGTAAGGACACCTGCATGTTTTGGATGGTTTCTCAAACAATTCTAACATGTGTATATAGTCTCACATGTCCTACCATGATTATTTGGTCTGGTTTTGGACAGCTTGATAGGTATTTGGGTAGCTTCGAATGTCTAAGTTGACCGGACTAAAATGCATTGTCTATATATTTTGTAATAACTACCTCCTACGCCAAAAATATTGTGTCGTGGATTTGATACTCAAGCTGGACCAAGTTTCTATGTGGTTTTTAATATATACATTTAAGTATTATAATTGTGATTCCTCTGTTATCTGACTTTAAGAACAACACAAGTGCTAAACCCGTTATTAATTAATTATAATGAAATGAAGACTATCAAAAGTGGCAACTAACAATATTAATCTAGTAAAAGTTGATTGAAAAAGATTCATTCAGAATAGATAATAACTTTTTGATTATAACTTGAATGGCGTAAGTCCTTTTTTATTTTAAACGTCTTAATAATTATTTCATTAATTGTCTTGATTTCATTAATCACAAAAAACCGATGGTGGCTCCACTAATCCGTAAAAGGCTCTCATGCTTTTCAGTATGGAATCACCGAGGGAAAGCTACTCGGTATGAATGGGCCGGCTCGACCGTGGCGATACCACGGCCTCATAGAAGACCGACCTGAAGCAGCGCCTAGCGCCTGCGCTGTGTTTCGCCGAGAGAGTGAGGGTACCGGAGGCCCAAATTGGAGGAGGGGGAAAAGGTTGGCAGCACACTTGTAACTCCACTGGTGTTGCGAGTGTCCATGGGCGGCGGCAGTCTTTTACACATAAAAAAATCGGGACAATAAATTCCTAATGTAGACAAACCACAGAGGAACCGCACAGTAGCAGTAAGCATCAGGAAGAAAGATGGAAGTTCTACACTGTTATTATTTATCGTTAACATGCCGAAAACCTCATAAAAGGTATAGTGAATGAATTTCATTTTAGCATGTTAGATCAACGAAATAAGCGAAAAAAAAACCATGCCAATCGACCCGGCAATAATGTATGGAACAACTTATTTTTTTCGGATAATTTGTTGATCTAACATGCTAAATGGACTTCATTTACGATTCCTACCATGAAGTTTGCGGGATGTAAAAATAACGGTGTTTAATGATGATACATTTTTTATTGAAATATCAACTTTAGCACAGAATGGTTATCCTACAAACAAATTCTCTGTTGTCAAAGAGAACAATAGTAATTCGAGAAAGCATGACGAGTCTGACTGTGACGCGATTCTAAGAGATTATTTCCACGGGGACAATTGTTTGTCTCAGACAAAACTTTTTATTTTTTTCGCCCAAAGCGGCGGAAAATATCCCTAAGCCAGCAAGATTTTTAGATAACACTCGCTAAAATATGAAAGGTGAATATAGTATGTATTTCCACACTGAAACCTTAAGTTGATACATTTCTGTCAAGAATGAGATATAAACTTCGTAGATAGGTAGATTTTGCCAGCGACTTCATCCGCGTATGTAATCACTTAATCACTTAATGTTCTTAAGCTCTCTTAAAGTATCAGCCTTTATACTGTCCTACTGCGGGGCAAAGGACTCCATCATAGAAAACAAGTCATCGCTACTATGATGGGATTAGACTTAATCATTACACTTGCCAAATTCGGATTGGTGATCACAAACTCGAGCTATGTTCGAAAAATTCGAGACATACTTTTCGCTTGACCCGGGAACCGAACCCAGAGGGCCTAATTTAAAGCGGACGTTACCACCGAATTGGAGTTTCCCCCTCTTTCACACGTGCTGTTTTTCTCCTGTTTGGATGCGACAGGTATATTCTCGTTCGTTACGGGACGGCTTTAAATTAACCCGAGATCACGGAATCATACCAACTGAATCATGGTTACACGTTTCAGAAAGTATTTGAAAGGTGTAGGTTATCTC
This sequence comes from Marasmia exigua, assembly GCA_019059595.1. NCBI lineage: Eukaryota > Metazoa > Arthropoda > Insecta > Lepidoptera > Crambidae > Marasmia > Marasmia exigua. The sequence goes on along the minus strand of JADPWL010003291.1, from coordinate 44,080 downwards.
ACGATGTTTTCCCTCACGGACAAGCTAATGGTAGAAATACGCACATAGATTTTAAAAATCCAAAGGTGCATGCTCGGATTCAAACTACGATCCCTCGAATGGACTAATTACTAAGTAGTAGTAGTATCAGCCTATAAACTGTCCCACTGCAGGGCAAAGGCCTCCATCATAGAAATCAAGTTATCGCTACTATGATGGGGTTAGGCTTAATCATCACGCTTGCCAAATGCGGATTAGTGATCACAAACCCGAGCTATGTTCGTAAAATTCGTAACACACTTTTCGCTCAACTCGGGTCATTCGAACCCAGGACCCCGAGATCACGGCCCGGTACTTAAACCACTAGGCGTTTATTGGAGTGTCTTCCTCATTTTCTTTTTTAAGTTCATAGAGTAAGATAATAATAATATATTACTGTAGTAGTCCGTATAAAATTAATTTATCGGGGCTAAACGCGAGGAAAATAAACCAGTACATACTGCTAGACGTATGGACCGAATCGCAACGGTCGTGGTCATAAGCGGACTGGATGTGCTCGGCGTCGTCTGCTACGCCCGGCTTGTGAATCTTCGGATTGTAATATTTTCAAAACTAGAGTGAATATGTTTCTTTTAGGTAAGCTCGCCCATCGTAGGTTTTCCCTCAACTCTAGATTTCAGTATGAAGCCATGAGCAAACCCATCCTCAATAAAAAAACCCTTTTATTTTCAATATTACACTGTCACTAAATAAAATGTCAGTAAAGTCACTCCGACACACGATACTCACAGTATCCGGGTTGGATGTAATTTGAAGCGGCAATTTGCGAGGTTTACATACGAGTATATTGATCGCTGGATTCCATGAAGATGATCATTTGAACCCGTCCTCCCGATTGAAAATCTGGTATTTCTTTATTACAATCTGTTTTTTACAGCTGCGACGTGTTCTTTGACTCGTTCAGCGATTGTCAGCTTTGATTTTCGGATAAACGAACTACCAAAGCTATAGTATTTTTTTTAAATCGTATATAAGCCGTATAAAGTATGTCAAATGCGCTTTTTTTCCTTTTTATTGAGTTTTTGAAGTGTGTGTAAATAAACTCATTTTAGTTTTACAAATTATAACTTGAAATATATCTTAGAGTGATTCATCGTAGAACCAACCAGACTAGCAGACGAGCAGACGGGTACAACTAATAGTAATGGTAAGCGAAAGTATAGACATGGCCCATTCATCCCAAAACGTGGCTCTCCTACGGTCAATTCCAGATAGACTTACTTTAAGTCGACTGCTGCCAGTGACTGGAAGAGAAGACAGGGAAAAGAACCTGACAGTGGACACATATTGAATGAGTCTTACGTTTAGCAGATGACGGCTATCGATGATTTTTTTTATGCTAGAGGCAACAAACGAGCAAGCCAGTCAACTGATAGAAAGTAATCATCGCCGCTCATGAACATTCGCGACATCAGACAGATCGATAATGTGTATTCGGCCTTTTTAAAAAGGAGTACGCTCTTCTCTTTAATTCATTGATCGGGGTACAGCTAAATATGTTTGACGACGGCCTCCGACTGCCGTCTGACTTTCGCAACCCTTAGGTGCACAACAGGTGAACTTAAACCGAATAAGTAATTGTTACCCCCGATAAGAATGGTGGGTATACACTTTTAAGTCCATAAAGAGCATTAATGAATGTTAAATATTATGTAATCTACCGCCGGTTCGGAATGTAAATTTCTTCCGAGAAGAATCAGTAAGAAACTCTGTAGTTTACTCTTTTCAAATAATATGGTAATTACAATTTTCATTCTTATAAAAATTATGATGACAGTGACGGTATGATATACATTGCTTATAATCAGTATCGTTTAGATAAATCGTCAAGATAAAATTATGAAATGAAATTATACATAAGAAGACAGGCGAAGAGATCAACGTGTCGAGGAATCCTTATCATCTAAAATCTAAATAGTATCCTACTTAAAAATGCTACTAGCATTTCTGCATAAAGCAGTTTTTTACATGCAACTTAAACTTATGCACCAGTAAATCAATTATTTTTAAGGTGACTTGTTAAACATTCTAGTGCTCAATTGTACAAAAAGTCTAAGATTTGGGATAGGAAACCTTTGTTTATTTCGTGTGTTAAAGCCATGAAAATCGGATTATAGCGAGTAAAGGTGCAAATTCTTTCCATACAAAGATAATGCAATCAAAAATGAATTGAGATGGTACGGTTAAAATATCGATTTCCTTGAATACTTATCTGAGTGAGTCATGTGATCTAAGACCGTATATGGCACAGATGGCCCTCTTCAAAATGAAGATGGCTTGTAATCAGCACATGAAAGAGCTGTACAATGAGTCAAGGAGGTAAGACCGGCAGCTTTTGTACAAAGTTTAATTAGGTAGAGGCGTACACATCAGCATCATCACTACTTTGTTATATTTTTAGTCTTGAATACAGGAAAATGACTGCTTTTACCCCTCCAACATTAACGTACCCGGCTTTTATACAAACAATTTATTTTCCACCACGAACTTGAAACATTTTCACCTTATATTTCTTGGGAGCTCGTTACTTAATTATATACTGTGCGTTAGCATAATTTTCCAGAAGTTAATGAATATATTGTTTGGGGAGAAATTTTGAGTTTGTTTGCGTATTGTGGTTTCGATTCCGTGCTTGTTATTTAATAATTACAGTGAACTATAAAGTTGATTCGTGACTGTTTACGTATTCTTTGTCAAAACAGCACACACGACACACAACAAACACCAGAATATGCTGGTTAACATTATTCTAATACAAAAGTAATAAACAAATAACAACCAAATATATGTAAATACAACAGCACCAACAAAAATACCATAAAAATAATAACAATAGGTAATGTAGTATTATCATACAACCAGAACAATGTATGTCATGTTGTGAAATATGTATTATTTTGTTAATATTTTTTCTTTCTCAAAACATTGTTTAAAATATTTTGGTATGTATTTATTATTATTATTAATATTTCATTTTTATATCAGCTTAAATTTCAACCCCTTCCTGCATTCACAAAATACAATAGTCGGTCAGGGAGACAGATGGTCGGACAGACAAACGGACAACAATCTTCAAGTGTTTCATTATTTTCCTCTAAGTACACCGACTTGAGTTGACTGCTTCGATAGCGCAGTAGCTAGTGGGTTGCACTTTAAAAGCGACGACTGCGCTACAGGTCCTGGGTTCGATCCCCGGGTCGAGCTAAAAATTTGTACCTAGGTTTTCGGTAAGAAATTCTTAGTGTCAGCCCGGAGTATGGAAGTTGACGGTGTGTATTGAAAAAAAACAAACATTTCTACCTAACCTCATCATTTTAGCGTGTAATTCCTAGTTGCAGCCTAAAGCTGCTGCATTGCATTTTTACCTTGGGTATGTTTGGACAATAATACAGGATTTGGCGACTCTCATCTGGTAACAATGCCGTCTGACCTTCGCAACCCTTCAGGGGATACACCAGTTGAATCATGGTTACACGTTTCATAAACTATCTGAGACGTGACGGTTTTCTATCTATGTTTTCCATCCCCTAATTTCCCAAGGAACACAGGGTCGAATCTATAAAAAAATCGCCTTCCCATACAAATTGCATCAATCATCATACCTTAAGTATGGGGAGGTGATTTTTTTTTGAGATTCGATTCTGTTACTCCGTGTGGTCCCCGGCAGAGTAGAATAGGCCACCCTCACTCTTACCGAGGTGTCGTAAATGGCAACTAAGGTAAAGCTGCTGGCATGATCATCAGCACCCAGAGAAGGAAAACTCTGCATTTATATCTAAACCCTCGCCAACCCGTTTGCCAAGCGTGGTGAGTATGGCAATTACCCCTCGTGTGATTGAGGGAGGCCCGTGCCCCAGCAGTGGGGACTTAAATGGGCTGATGATGATGATGATGATCCTGTTACTCGGGGAAATAATTATGTTTGCTTTTATTAGAATACTCTACTCCCTCTGGTATGGCTGATGTCTATGGGCGTTTGCCTACCATTCTCATAAAAAAGCAAGCAAAAGAATTAAACGCCTTAGACAACGATTCTTTTTACTTCATAAAGTAAGAATAGTATTAATAAATTCACATGAGGATCAAAGTTGTTTTGTCAAGCACTTATATTTTCTGTACAGTTAATATATGAACACTATTGAGGATCGACGGCTGGACCAGTCTCTTTTAAATTGTTTATGTTTTTATACTTTATTAACAAATTTTGATATATTATTGTTTGGTTTATTGTGGCTGGAGGTCGAACAAAAATGCACTATTTTGCTGATAACGGTGTTTTTTGTCAGCATCCCTTTGCCAGTGCTTAGTTGCAGTCATACTTATGAACAGGTGCCACCTTTGGGGACTGGTCCGCTTCGGTTTACCTCATATTTAGCTTTTAATTAGCTTCATTCTATTTTGTGTTGCATTAGACTGTATGACTTGGTATGAGGATAATAAACCATTGTAAAAAAGTTGGCGATTAAAAAGAGTAACTGGCGAGTTTCTTGCCGGATCTTCTCGACCAGAAACAACTTTCCGAGTAGGTGGTAGAATCGCATTATATTTATTTATTTCTTTAGTATATTTTATGTATCAACATATATATGTATTAACATGTAAATTATACATAAGTACTTACAAATAGTTTTAAGTCATTCAAATGTATGACGATTTGTTAGTGTTGTGTACAAGCCTATGCAAATAAAAAAACATTTGAATTTGAATTTGAACAGATTGATATACAGTGCATCGTCAACAAACACAAAGTGTCAAATCACACACATTATAACATTCCTTTTCATTTTCCTGAAGATATTATTTATAGCATTATAGCCAATACTCGTAACACAGTAGATATATACGGTAAAGCGTTTTGATCGTGGGAGAGCCACGCTTCGGCATGAATGGACCATCTCGACCGGAGTGATACCACGGCCTCACAGAAAACCAGCGTGAAGCAGCACCGTGCTGTGTTTCGTTGCGTGAGTGAGGGTACCGGAGGCCTAATCCCCCGGATTTGGCCTCAGGTACCCAGAGAGGGGAGCTAAAAGGTCGGCAGCGCACTTGTGACTCCGCTGGTGTCGCAGTTGTCCATGGGCGGCGGCAATTGCTTACCATCAGGTGATCCGTCTGCTCGTCTCCCACCTATCACGTAAAAAAAGCAGTATGGAAGTGACGCACGCACACAGACGCACACTTTACACGGATTCTAAGGTCCCATGGCAGGAAACCATCCCATCGTGGAAACTAATTTCGGGGTTGCCGGTTTTATAAGAGTGCCACTTACTTTATTTATAATATTATTTTAAGTATTTGCTAATAATTTTAAGTTTTAATATAATTTTAAGTCTTTTTGTTACTAACAATCTATGGATCAAAAACTATGGTCTGTAATAAACAATTTTTATTTATTTTAGTAAAGAAAAAATAGGTACATTACGAAATTTTATCAAAACAAATTTGTCTAATTTTTAAAGTGATAGGGGGGTCATGATATTAACGTATCTGCTGTAATTTACGAGCTACGATCGATACGAATGAACCTCACTGTGACTTGTCCCAGCGATCGGATGTAGAACCAACAGCTTAAGGTGACGAGTAGGGCACACTAGCGACGCCAATCGATTTCAATTATTAGCTACTAAGCCGGATCTATTTTAGACGATTTCGGGGTACTATTTATTAAATAACCATGCACAAATGTTGGGTCCGTTTTCGTACGCGAAAAATTGAATCACACTAAAAGTGGCCGCTTTTGGCGGTAATAAATTTTTCGCGTACATGTTGGAACTAACATTTCCACCCCAGGAGGGATTCGGCACTGTTACAACCTAAAGGTCCCTTTTACGAATTAGATTTTTCCTGATTGTAATGAAAGTAAGACAATAAATAAAAAATATCAAGACATTTAAAACAAAAAAGAATTTTTGATTTTTCAAGCTTATTTTGCAAACGCCATTCATGTCACAATCATCTCTAGCAAGATTGACCACAAAAAAATCTAATCGTGCTAGAGATGTTTGATCTTTATCATATCATCATAAATTATTTATTATCATATATAACATTTATGTAACCGTTATGGAGCATTTGATAATGCCTCATACGTAAAAAGGTCGTAAGTTCGATTCCTAATCTGGACAAACATTCGTGAACAGTGGGAGAGCCACGCTTCGGCATGAATGGGCTGGCTCGACCGGAGTCTCACAAAAAACCGGCATGAAGCAGTGCATGCGCTGTGTTTCGCTGCGTGAGTGAGGGTACCGGAGGCCCAATCCAGGGGAAGGGGGGTTAAAGGGTAAGCAGCGCACTTGTGACACCACTGGTGTTGCAGGCGTCCATGGGAGGCGGTAATCGCTTACCATCAGGTGATCCGTCTGCTCGTCTGCCACCTATATCATATAAAAAAATAAATGTGATTCTGGCAGGGTCGCCATGTAAAGTGGTGCCCTGAGAATGAAATAAAAGACAAGAATGTTGAGTAAATACTTTTTTATTTTCAAAAGATGATCCTCATCTTCATCATCATCAGCCTATCGCAGTCCACTGCTGGACATAGGGCTCTCCAATTGTTCGCCACTGTGATCTATCCATGGCTTCTCGCATCCAGCTCTTACCAGCCATCCTGCGCAGATCGTCCCCCCAGAGGGCCAGCCAGAGGGCGCCCTACATTACGTTTACCAAGACGCGGTCTCCACTCTAGAAATCGTTTGCCCCATCGGTTGTCGGTTATGCGAGATACAATAATTGTAAAAAAATATCATCATCGTTTTAGCATATTATTACCGGTTAAGTTCAAAGCCATCGCATTGGAGTCTCAGGAATTATTGGACTATGATGGGTCATCTTTGTCATATGATAGATGAACTTCGAAACCCTTAGATGGGGGAACCGGACTAGCTGAATCATGGTTACCTTCAGAACGATTATCACAACTATTGTATCAACAATTTTTGAGAAATAGATGATCCATTAACCATAAAATAACATGTACCAGAACGAATGTAACAGACTAAAATGTTGGAAAATGATGTATTCAAGACTAATTTAACTATGTAGATAGATGTTCTATGAATTTGGTGTGTTTAATCTTATTTTTTTAATATAGTACAAATTCCAGGGACACTGGTTCCGTGCCTTTTTTGTGCTTGTCTTACAAAATTTGAAAAATTGCTCCGCGATAAATTTTAAATTAAATAAAATTACAATAGCTTAAAAAAAACATTACCTCATTTTATAGTTTAATTTACTTAAGCTTATAACACTTTTGACAATAATTAATGTATCATCATCAACCCATTTATGTCCCCACTGCTGGGACACGGGCCACCCTCAATCACATGAGGGGTAATTGCCATACTCACCACGCTTGGCAGACGGGTTGGCGAGGGTTTTGATATAAATGCAGTGTTTTCCTTCTCTGGGTGCTAATGATCATGCCAGCAGCTTTACCTTAGTCGCCTTTTACGACACCTCGGTAAGAGTGAGGGTGGCCTATTCTACTCTGCCGGGGACCACACGGCTCAATTAATGTATATATTGTTTTAAATCAAAGACATAACTCGTCGTCTGAAGAATCACTAAAATAGTCTACTTAGAAAGGATCAAACACTTTTTTGTATGAACTTCACAACCTTATTTCAAATTCAAATCCATTTTGTCGAGCACCCAACGAATTTAGTATAAAACCAATTTCGGCATATTTAAACCCGCACCATTCATTCCATATAACTAAAAATTTAACCCGATACAATACCCCCTCATCTCAACCCACTTGAGTTCCGAATTAATTCTGGAACGCTCCCGTATGCTCCCGGCAGGTTGAGGACCCTTGTCGCGAGTGGCGCCCTCTTGATCTCTCCGTGGTATTAGAAACAGGCCTCAGAATTAATAAAGCATTTGAGCTATCATATAATCTGGTGTTATCATAATTAAGCGCCGTTTGTTAGAGGCGTGTGTGGATGACGACACTTTTGTTGAGAGTCGCTGGATATATTTCAAGACAGTGTCAAATATAAACAAATTCAAGTTCAGTGAGTTATAAAGAGATCAAACTTAGGGTTTTTTTTAATTTATTTTTTGGTCACACTAAACAGAGATACAGTAGGTACAGTACAACAACACATGTTAATCTATATTATTTAGGCTGTAACTCCAATAATAAATGTGAACAGCATAAAAATGCTGTTAGTATCAAATTATGTAGATAGTGAATTTTGGACATAAATATACTAAGCAAGAACAAAATCAAATTAATTAAATAAAAAATATTCATTATTTAATTATTTTTTTTCACATTATGGCAGACAAGCGAGCAGACAGCTCACCTGATGGTAAGTGAATTACCGCCGCCCATGGACATCTGGGACACACGGGGCATCACAGATGCGTTGCCGGCTCTTAATAGAGGAATAAGCTCTTTTCTTGAAGATCACCAGGTCGTATCTGTTCGGGAACACTATCGTTGGTAGTTGATTCCATAGTTTTACTACGCGCGGTAGGCGCGTAGTAAATCTTTGACTGTATTATGTATGTTTATAAAAATTTTGAAAACTTCCCTCAACAATCCGACAACCATAACCTAAATACTAGAAATAAACACAAGCTTGCTGTTCCACATCACAGACTTCATAAGATTGGTAATTCTGTTAACTGACATGTAAATAATTAAATAAATAAATAAAAATTAATAAATTCATTTGAAGGAATGAGTATTAAAATATTTAATAAGTTACCACAAAAGTTTGTTGATTTAACAATGTCTAAATTTAAAACACGTTAAAAATATTTAATGGCAAAAGCCTATTATACAGTTAATGATTACTTAACCCTTAATCGGATATGAGTCAGTGAAAAATTTCATTGGTTTTCGCTCTTATGCCATGACACATAAAGTTCAAAATCTGGTGGGAACTATTTTACCACTGTCCGATTAAGGGATGACAAGAATTTGTGGAAATGATAAACTGTTCGCCTACACCCATGATACTGTACTTACAAAAATTTTGGCGATTAAAAAGAGTAACTGGCGAGTTCCTTGCCGAATCTTCTCGTCAGAATCAACTTTCCGATTCCGGTGGTAGTATCACATTATATTTATTCATTTCTTAGTATATTTTTTTGTATCGACATACATGTTTAATTACATGTATAATATACATAGCTATAATTTATATTGTTATGTATGACGATTTGTAAGAGCTGTATATAAGCCTATGCAAATAAAGTACTTTTGAATTTTTGAATTTTAACGAGTCACCTTTTAATCTATTCGATCGTGTCGATGTGAGTGATATATTGTGGAGATCAGACCACAGAGGTGTACTCAAGATGGCTCATTACCAGCGACGATCGATAGATCTCTATCTGAAAGTTGGATTTATCAAGCTATGATGAATGATGATAAGCACCGGCACCGTTACATCTTAATGAATGGTGTGAATCACATTTTTTTATGCTGGAGGTGACAAACGAGTAAGCGAGTCACCTGATGGAAAGTAATCAACGCCGCCCATGCCTATCCGCGAAATCAGAGACATCACAAATGTGTTGCCGGCCTTTTTAAAAAAGAGTACGCTTTTCTCTTGAAGGTCCCTTAGTCGTAGTCGTCGGGAAATACTCCTGCAGCCAAACCGTTCCACAGAACTGAGGTACGCGGTAGAAAGTCCCGCGAGAAATAAAGTGTTAGACCGTCTATCGAGATGATGGGGACAATTGACTTGTTTGAGTGTGGTTTGGTGTAATAATGATATTGGGAAGGCGGAAGTTTGTGAGTACGTTGGTATGTCACTTTCCCATACAAAAGTGACCAGCTCTGCAATACAATTTGTTAGGGAAGATGTTTTTTAACAATACGCCTTATGCGTATTTCATTAAGTATAAAACCCTTGGTTAAAATCGGTTATTAGTTTGTTGGCTTAAGTATTAAGATATTTAATAAGCTACCACAAAATGTCATTAACCTATCACTGGATAAGTTTAAGGCTTATATTAAAACCTGCCTAATGAAGAAAGGTTACTATAGTGTACAAGACTATTTAAATGATAAGGATTCTTGGTCATGTTAATAGATTAATCTTTTGAGTTGTTATTCATAGTAATCTATTAACTTTCATCTTCTCAATTGAAAATCTGTAATGTCATCAATATTTGAAAAGAGTAACTACTGAGTTTCTTGCTGGTGTCTTCTCAGTAGAAATCGACATTCCGAACCAGCGGTAGGTATTTTGACATTCATAAATGTTCTGTGTGGACCTAAATTGAATAAGGATTTTTTGTCTTTATCTTATCTTGAGAAGTTTCGCGGGCATTTAAAATGCCACGGCGTTTGTATCATCACAACCGTAAGTAATCTCTCTGTGTGGCAGTAGTCTACCTTCGTAGCTTGGTACGTTGCTACAACAAGCTTGTCGTAGCAAAATTCGTAGTATTGAGTATACTACGAAAGTTTAGTGTGCTACGGGCAAAATGTTACAATACGTACGGAAATATTATACGAGATCTTCATAGCTCCATGTACATGGGTACATGTATTATAAGTATAATTCAGAAGGTATTCTGAATTATACTTATAATTAATAGTTTTGTTTTACAGAATAAAATCACAACCTTAGTAGCAATCTACCTATATACTGTGTGATCGTAGTCTAGCTACGTAGCTTGTCGTAGCAAAATGTCACCACTAAGCTATCTACATGAATGAATTATATATAGTCAACGCAAATAGTCGCGGCAATGGTAAAGTATTTTATTTATTGATTATAAATAAAATATGATGATCCGTTAAATATAACGCTTACTTTCTTTTAAATCTACTGTCCATTTGGAACAACTTGACTATCATTTATCATAGATTAATAATTGAATTACTCTATCGTCTGCCGCGAGTCTTTGTGTTGGCTAATATTACTCGATTTTAAATCTTCTGAATAATTCTAATAATAATAGTTTGATAATTTAATATTTGTTCTAAAAAAAAGAAATTAAAATTCTTTGTCACAATCATTATTATCATCTTAGCATTATTATCTTTTTTATGTGATAGGTGGCAGACGAGCAGACGGATCACCTGATGGTCACCCGCGACACTAGTGGAGTGACAAGTGCGCTGACAACCTTTAAACTCCCCTTTACCCCGGATTGCGCCTCCTACTGGAGGCCTACGTTCGCTCGCGAAACATAGCACAGTGCTGCTTTACGCGGGTTGCGCCTCAAGCCGTCGCTTTGGAGCCCGGGGTCCGCTGATAAAATCACTTACCTTTTTGTACACCATGATTTTCTTGACCAAAATTCAGCTTCTTGTAATTGCCATCATAATCATAACACATAAATACTTTTTCGGTTATTTAAGGTGACGGGTAGGGCACACTAGCGACGCCAATCGATTTTAGTTTTTAGCTACTAAACCGGATCTATTTTAATCAATTCCGGAGTTACAACCTCTCGGCAAACACTTATACTATTTATTAAATAACCATGCAAAAATGTTGGGTCCAACGCGTACAAAAACGGACCAAAAATTTTTGCATGGTTATTTAATAAATAGTATAAGTGTTGGCCAAGAGAATGTAACCCCGGAATTGTTTAAAATAGATCCGGTTTAGAAGCTAAAAATTTAAATCGATTGGCGTTGCTAGTGTGCCCTACCCGTCACCTTAAGCGAAATTAAAATTCGTTTCAAACTGTATTTAAAAAATCCGCGAGATTAAAACATTTTAATTGAATGCAACAAAATAAAAACCTTGTTATTCATTGTTAGCCCATTTAGTCCCGAAAGCCTCATCCTAAATGCCACGGTCACTTTGCGGTTTCGCTCATTTTTAATTATAAGTCATTTTCTGTACCCAATATATTTTTTATGCTAGAAGCGACAAACGAGCAGGCAGTTCACTTGATGAAAAGTAATTAAAGCCACCCATGAACATCCGCGAAATCAGAGAGATCGCTAATGTTGCCGGCCTCTTTAAAAAGAGTTCGCTCTTCTCTTGAAGTTCACTAACTTGTATCGGGAAACAATCTTGCAGCCAAACCACTCCACAGAACTGAGGTACTTGGTAGAAAGTTCCGCAAGAAACGCACAGTATTAGACCGTCATCCATCGAGACGATGAGGATGGAATGACAATCGGTTGCGTGTGGTTCGATGTGAGAATTCAGCTGCAGGGAGTAGATCAAACAGTTCCTCAGAGCACTCCCCATGATGAATGTGGTTTTTAATGCTGTACACTTTAAAGCCCACCTTAAAGCGACGGCTGCGCATGAGGTCCCGGGTTCATTCCCGGGTCGGGCCAAAAATTCGCACCTAAGTTTTCGGTAAGAAATTCTTAGTGGCAGCCCGGAGTCTGGAAGTTAACGGTCTTGTATCTCCGTGCCTAGGAAAGGAAAGCACGTTAAACGGCTTAACGGTTCTGCGCCTAATCCCTCTCTGGTCGTTTCACCAGGGTAAGGGAATACAGAGTGAACTTGTGTTTGCGGACACACTTGTGCACTATAATATATCCTGCGTACGTGATCGTTGAAATTGGTACGGTTGGAGGATATTTAATTTGGAAAATTTCAACCATTTACTCAATTTACTTGAGAACTTTGTAGGACTGTAATTGATGAAACCTTAAAAAATACAATATAAGATGATAAGTTACTAGAGAAACCAGGCAATAGTTACAAATACAGAGCAACAGATCTACCTATACGCTAATAATATTATATGTACGGTATACATAGCTATAAATTAGTCCCGAATTAAATCGATCGGAGAGCTCATTAGCAAGATGGCGGCGATAACTAAGCACGTCAGAATACACCCATTTGAGCAGCTGTTAATACTGTAGGTAAACCACACTGAACAGATTACTTTGATGTAAATGCGTTTAGTAAGTTTATTATCTGTGCTTAGGCTGTTGTTGACTCAGTCCTCATCCGTCAAAGATGCGTGAGGAATCTGGTCAGAATGCAAGGAGAGGGTGCTAAAAATATTGTACTGGTTTTCTTTTATACATTTGAATTGGCTGTCTACCAGTTGCAAAAGTTTTTGAATAAGAAAAATAACCAGAGATGTGAATTATTTGAAATACATATATTTGAAATGCTTGTGTGTTGCCAGTGATGACAAACGAAACCGAAACGTGGCCGCTTACAATGTACCGATTAAGGAGGCTGAAAGTCACCCAAAGAGCAATGGAAAGGGCTATGCTCGGAGTCTCCCTGCGTGATCGTATCGGAAATGATGAGATCCGCAGGAGAACTAAGGTCACAGACATAGCCCAAAGGATTGCATGCCTCAAGTGGCAATGAGGCCGTGGTAGGTCCCCCACTTCTAGTAAGTAGATAGATAGATAGATAGATAATACGTTTATTCTGCTGCACAAAATTATACAGTTGCATAATCAAGTTGTAAACACTAATAATAGTCATAGAGTCTGATTGGTAGAAGCAATTAATGAAATACAAAATATAAGAATAATAATTAGTGAACAATGTTGCAGCAATAATGGTCCCCGTCTTAGCCTACGCCACAGCAAAGCCATGACGCTGATTTCCAGACGGCCTCAGAGTTTGTCCGCGCCAGGCGAGGTGCTACAAATTTCGATAAAAATTAATTGTTAATTTTTGTATTGTGATGGTGTGAAAAAAGGTGTAAAAAAGAAAACCGCAGTGTGATACAAACAATTTAAAAATTTGTAAAGTAATTGGAAATGTCGTTAATGGGTGGAATGTATTTATTAATAGTGATTCAGATAAAATTAAATTAATATAATTAATATGTAAGTGATTGTAAATGGTGAATGTAAATTAATGTTAAAAAATTAATCTCCAATAGTATAAAAAAATGAGAGATAACATGTGGATGATATATATTCATCATAATTGCTGCAAACTCTGCATCTTGAGTAAATGCTCTTTTAGTTTTTTTTTGAAAGCTAGTTTCGATTTGCATTGTCTGATTGGTGGTAGAAGATTATTCCAACACTTAGGTAGTAGGACAGGATAGTTTTTTTCTCGCAACTAAAACAATTGAATTCATTAATTTAGTTCAAAAACAACGAGAGGTTTTTAGAACTTCAGGGGATGCTAGACTTGTGTAGACAAATTAAATTTGAACTCGATATCTACCTTATTGCGTTCCCGAATATCTTGAAGCTTGACACACAGACGAAAACTGGCGTGAAGCAGCGTGTGCTGTGTTTCGCTGCGACATAAAAATGAATCAGGTGATCCGACTGCTCGTCTGCTACGTAAAAAAAACTTAAACACTGAGTATGGATATCATACAGAAGTAAAAATATATGTAATGTATGTAATATATGTTCGTTTGTTTAGTTTCTTGCTTAACCAGAAACTACATAAACGAACAAACACAAGTTTTCATCACACGAAAATCGAACGAACCCACAACCTTTGGTATATGAAGCAGGGTCATTACCAAATGCGCTATCTGGCCAGTCTGTATGTCTTTTTTTATGTCATAGGTGGCAGACGAGCAGACGGATCACCAGATGGTAAGCGATTGCCGCCGCCCATGGACACCCGCGACACCAGTGGAGTCAAAAGTGCGCTGCCAACCTCTAAACCCCCCTTTCTCCCGGATTGAGCCTCCGGTACCCTCACTCACGCAGTGAAACACAGCACATGTTGTTTCACGCCTGTTTTCTTTTGTGTGTCAAGCTACACAATATTCGGGAACGCAATAAGGTAGATATCGAGTTGAAATTTAATTTGTATACACAAGTCTAGCATCCCCAGAAGTTCTGAAAACCTCCCGTTATTTTAGAACTAAATTAATGAATTTATTTTAATTGCAAGAAAAAAACCTATTCTATCCTATTACTTACTAGTAAGACCACGGGAAAGCAGCTTAAAATTTCAAACTACTAAACAAAAATTTGAAATGTGCGTTGGCTCAGTACAATCAAACACTTAAATGGAATGACAAAATTCACCCACATCAAACCCACTGGCTAACCACAAATTAACATTTCAAAAGCACTATTCAACATTGAAACCTCGCCACCAAACGTAACTGAGCGATACATCTAGCTGTGTTTTGTATAACTAAAGAGCTTATTGGAGGAGAGCAAACAGCCTACTCTAGCAATTTACACGCACGGTTTTGTTGAAGTACAACCGCCAGGACAGAGATGGCGCTATTCCGTATTTTCCATCGAAAATGGAGCTCAGACCTGAGTTTGAGAAGACAAAGGGATTACGAGATTGAGATTACACTATCGACATTGCTTTTTCAATGCAGATCTGAAAGGTTTTGTGAAAGCAATTTTTCTGTTGCCTTAATTTTTTCCTTCCTTTGTGAACATTTTCATAGTTATCATTTTAAAATTCAAAGCAGCAGAATAAAAAGAAATGTTGTTAAGAACAAGAAAAATAAATTTCAATATAAGTTACGTGATTGATTATTTCTAAAAAAGACAATGAATAAATAAAAATAAAATTCAAATAGGTCTGTACATACCTATTATATACACGTAAAAATTATTATTTTCTTCTTTCTACTATGAACACCTTCCATACTGTAAAAACTACTATGGATAATTGAACAATCTTGTGACATTGAGATCACTATGTAAGCTGAACATGCGTTTATTTGTATGTGTACACAAAACTGAGTAGCACTTATCTGTAGATTACTTACATTTTTAAAGTGACAAAGGTAATGTTAACTCTTGGAGATTAAGGCGGCGGTTAGGCACACTAGCGACGCCAATTTATTTTAATGGTTAGCTACCAATACAAATATATTTCAATTAATTACGGGGCTTCAGTCTCTCGGCAAACACTTATACTATTTATTTAATAACCATGCCCAAATGTTGGGTCTGTTTTTGTACTAAAAAAAATATTCACGCCAAATGTGGCCGCTTTTGGCGGTAATTCAAAATTCAGATCAAAGAGCTAACTTTTAACTAAAATACATAGTATAGATATTTACCAAGCGACTGAAGCCCCCAAATTGTTTAAAATATATCTGGTTTAGTGGCTAACAATTAAAATCAATTGGCATCTCTAGTAGGGTATACCCATCACCTTAATGAAACACGTAGGTACTGTAATAAATTGAATGAATGAATGAATGATAACTAATGAAATAATGTTTGTTGATTTGAATAAGTACATTTATAATTCTTGTAATTAATATTTATAATACTTCATTAGACTTACTTTTATAGAGTAGGCAAAGTTGCGATGCCGTGTGGTCCCCGGCAGAGTAGAATAGACCACCCTCACTCTTACCGAGGTGTCGTAAAACGCGACTAAGGTAAAGCTAAGCTACCAGCGTATGATCATCAGCACCCAGAGAAGGAAAACTCTGCATTTATATCAAAACCCTCGCCAACCCGTCTGCCAAGCGTGGTGAGTATGGCAGTTACCCCTCATGTGATTGAGGGAGGCCCGTGCCCCAGCAGTGGGGACTTAAATGGGCTGACGATGATAATGAAAGTTGCGATGCCGTAACAGGGCCATGTTTACGGGTCTCAAGTTATTTGTATTTACATCATTACTATGTGCCAACATGTTGCAATAAAATTCTATGACTATGAAAATATTTGGCACAATACAAAACAAGGAAACTTTATTAGAAACATAACCTAGACATAAATAATAAACGCAAAGTAGGACAACATTATCCCCGTATGTAACAAACAGGCGTCCGCTCAGCATTAATTGGTGTTGATCCAATTCAATTCAAATTCAAAAATGTTCACTTTCAAATCGTCATTCATGTCCAAGTTGGTCCAAGAAATCAACCCCGACGCTGGTTTTCAGCGACTACCATAACATTATTGCGCAAGTGTTCCATACCAAAAAAACATCTTCTTGGAGGAAATAGACAACAGACAAGGACGCTCATAGGAGCGTTAACAGGGCATTATGCAACGAACAAAATGCTATAACATCACACAGCGGCTGCAGAGCATGCAAGGAGGAGACGGAAACCATAGAACATCTTTTATGTGAATGCGACTCACTAGCCAGAGGCAGAATGTGTCTTCTAGGTAACGCTTATCCCAAACCAGGCGGCTACAGGCACTTCAATCCGAAAGACATCGTGACGCTGATGAAACGAATCTTTCGTGAGTAGGAGCGCAAAAGATAGGGGAGGTACAAAAGATCCCTTGGGGTCGACGTGCCCTATGAAAAAGGCCCCTAACAGATAAAACAAGATAAGTTGTTCCATACCAATGCAACTGTCGCATGTATATAATTGAGGTTGAAACAAACAAAAAAGAAATAAATAATTGAACAGATGCGCAATAAGGAGGCAGGCAGAATATACAAAACCATAAAAATGTATCAATCACAAAAAAAAACCGCATCAATATTAATAAACTTAAACTAACTTACTTAACGCCCTGTCTAACGGCGTGATCTCGGGGTCCTGGGTCCGATTCCCGGGTCGAGAAAATAGTATGTTTCGAATTTTTCGAAAATTGCTCGGGTTTGTGAACACCAATCCGCATTTGGCAAGACTAATCCCATCATAGAAGCGATAACTTGATTTCTAAGATGGAGGCCTTTGCCCTGCAGTGGGGCATTAAATAGGCTAATACTTTTAACTAATTTAAACTAAAACTTTTCTATGAACCATATTCTACACTTATTTTCAGTGAAATTTATTTAATCCACACTAGGTATATAACTACGAACGAATCAGTGCTGGACTTCATCAAGTTAGCAAAACTATTCAATAAAATTACTCAAATTCAATAGTTCACTAGCTATTAAAAGCTTATCATAATGGTCTAACATTCCAGTAAATGATCATCCAACCACATGTGGTATTACGCCAAATTATGTGAAATTAATTTGATTATTTCATAGACGCAAACATAGCAAATAAACTGATAATTTGATGCAGTTAAATGCTAGGGTTAACATCTTTTTAAATAAGATATATACAAAAATATAAAAACAAATGTTGTAGGTACTCGTATTGTTCGAAAGTTTCTTCAGGATGATAGTTCACCAATAAACCATTCTACATTGGAAACTGGAACTCACTTGGTTTAGGCCCGTGAGCCCAGTCAAAATACCGAAATATTAAACAATGTTTCGAGAAAGAAAAATTGTCAAAAAAAGGTAGGGAATGGGTAAAAATAAGTAGGTAATAAGAAGGTTTGGGTAGAAATATCAGCAGTATCTTTGTTAATTATATTTACATATTTATAAACAACAGTAATTTATATTGTATACTGATACAATATAAATTACTGTTGTTTATAAATATTTATATTGATTGGGGCGAATATTAGACATTTTAAACAAAAGTGAGCAACATCATAGGAAGTATGCGTACTACGCCAGCAATGGCAGAGTATGCTGTACCTAAGTACAGCATACTCGGCAGAGTATGCTCCATATTCTTAGAAATACCATATTCTTAGAAATAAAGTCCACATATCAAAATCATGGTAACTACACCCCATTTAATGAAAAATAAAAAATAAATATTAAGAAAATACATTAGGAATTTTCAAAAATTATGAGTTGCACCTGTTGACCCTATTTATTAGATATATCGTCATAATTTTTAAACTAAGTGTGTTATCGGAGTGGAATAAATTTTGTGATGATTTCCAATAATAAAGCCGTACCTATAAAGTAAAATAATTCAATAAAACTAAACCTATAAATTTATAATTAAGTGAAAGTTTAAGAAACTCAGGTTTTTTTTTCATCATTTTTGCTATCGCTTTACAATTTCTCCTAAAATCATAGTATTATAGTTCTCACAACATCTTATACGTTGACCTGATTCCGTACTAAGTAGCTTAAGCACTTGTGTTACAGATATCAGACAACAGAGGAACACAAATATATACTTAAATACATTTATTACACCCAGACACCGAACAAACACAAGTGTTCTTCGCACGAATGTTTGTCCAGGGTGGGGATCCAACCCACGACCTTTGGCGCAGAGGCAGGGTCACTACCAATTGCGCCATCCGGTAAGTCAAACCCTACCTTCTTATTTATTTTAGCTTATTCTACACGGCATTAGCTTTTTAGCCTCGGACAAAAAGTCCAGCTTGGTAAGTAAAACTTCCAGAAAGATGTCGATCGACGAATCCAACTCGGCTGGGCAGCGTTCGGGAAGCTACGCAGCATATTTTCGGCCCATCTACCGCAGTGTCTCAAGACAAAAGTCTTCAATGCGTGTGTGTTGCCAGTGATCCTGGGCTGTGCTACAGTCTCTCCAAAGGTGCCGAATAGACTACCGATACATACAAGTGTTGCAGTCATTGTACGAAAACGCCATAATGTCAGTCCGTCTTCAGGACCAGGAATCAAAACCCATACCTCTCCGGCGAGGTGTGAGACATTGCGACGTTATATCGCCGAAACTGTTCACCACTCTGTCGGACGACGTGTTTAAACTTCTGGACTGGGATGGACTTGGAATCAATATAAATGGCGAGTATATGACGTACCTTCGATTCGCTGATGATATCGTAGTTATGGCTGAGACCTTGGAAGACTTAGGCAAAATGCTCGACAACCTCAATAGAGTCCCCAACAAGTGGGTCTGAAAATGAACATGAACAAGACGAAAATTATGTCGAATTCCCATGTCGTACCTACTCTTGTAAAGGTTGGAAGCTCTACACTGGAAGTTGTAGACGAGTACATCTACCTCGGACAAAAAGTTCAGCTTGGTAAGTCCAACGTCCAGAAAGAGGTCGATCGACGAATCCAACTCGGCTGGGCAGCGTCCAGGAAGCTACGTAGCATATTTTCGGCATATCTACCGCAGTGTCCCAAGACGAAAGTCTTTAATGCGTGTGTGTTGCCAGTGATGACATACGCAACCGAAACGTGGCCGCTTACAATGTGCCGATTAAGGAGGCACAAAGTCACCCAGAGAGCAATGGAGAGGGCTTTGCTCGGAGTCTCCCTGCGTGATCGTATCAGAAATGATGAGATCCGCAGGAGAACTAAGGTTACAGACATAGCCCAAAGGATTGCATGCCTCAAGTGGCAATGGGCAGGGTATATAGCGAGGAGAACAGACGGCCGTTGGGGCGGAAAGGTCCTTGAGTGGAGGCCACGTACAGGAAGTCGCAGCCGTGGCAGGCCCCCCAGGTGGACCGACGATCTGGTGAAGATCGCGGGAATCCATTGGATGCGGGCGGCACAGGACCGATCTGTGTGGAGAACATTGAGAGAGGCCTACGTCCAGCAGTGGACGTCTATTGGCTGAAATGATGATGATGATGATGACTAGCTTTATAAAAGTAAAAATTGCACGTCTATTACTTCACAACTTCTGAAATCAGCTTTAAAAAAATGCAGTTAACTGAGATACAGCTAGAGGACGATCAAAACGAAAGTATTTTTCTGCATGAATAATGTATCTTTGACAAATTATATCAAATCAAATAAGTCATTACAAACAAATTTTGTGACATCATCACAAAATTGTTTCCACTGCGATTTTAAAATTATGACGATGTATCTAAATAGAGTCAACAGGTGCAACTCATAATTTTTACAAAATAATAAAAAAAAACCTTCGATAAAATGGGGTGTAGTTTCCCTGATTTTGTTATGTGCATTTTATGAAGACTCACACTGTATATCACTTGACGGCGTTAGATCTTCGCGGGGTCACCTTACGAGCAAGCCTTATATTCAAAAGTACTTAAGAACCCTCATAAGTTTAAGAGAAGTCACATAAAATCTAATTATAATTATAAAGAAATCGCAGTAAAGAACCTCTTAAACTTAACTTTGCTTAGAGATTACATTCTTCTTCAGTTTTCAGTTTTATACAAAATCAAGCAATAATGATGAATGAGGCTGATGCAATTCAAAAGTTTTAAATTAGTGTCTAGTGGTTTTTAGAGTACAAATTTGGTGGTTATTTGTGCAGTGAAGTGCCGCAAAGTGATTCTAATAAAAAAATCGTTGGATTGTATCGTTTTTAACACTGCTATTGTGTGTCGAGTTAGTTGTCTCGTGAAAACTTGCTCGAACCTAATAGAGTCTTAAAACCCGCGATTGCTTTTAGAGTGATATCCGCAGAATCAGTAGGTCGATAAAACGTAAAACGCCGGCGTTTTATTGAGTGACTTTGACTGACTTCGACTGTTGACTACCTACTTATTATCAATAAGTTACTTGACATTGCCAAATTATCTTAGGGTAGAGCCATATTAAATTTTTTTTTCAGTAATTGCAGGGGAGTCTATTACTATATTAGAAGCGCTATCGTACGTGCTTTCACATAAATTAAGTAAAATAGTAATCCTCTCAGACTCCAAAAGCTGTTTGCATGCAATTTTATGTAACTTATTTAGGAAAAAATCTCTCACCTGTAATTCTAACGATTAAAAATGTTTTATTTCAATGTCATCTTGAGAACGTAGAAGAAGCTTTAACATGGATTCTAGGCCACAGTGGTATTTGCGGCATTGGGCGAGGTTGCGTTTGGGCCGGGGACTCAGGTGTATCTACCTCCTAGAGCGGCCCCTCTGGTAATCAGTTCTGTCCTGATTCCAGCTTCGGCTGGTATTAGGCAGAAACGGTTACCGTGGGGCACGGTTTTCCCCGGGCAACGGCGGGTAGTAATTCATTCGTGGATTGCTACCCGACGGCCAAAGGATGCACAGAATTTCCGGCGGACAAGCCCCGACGCAGTGGATCGCACGCAGCGCACACCACTCGGGGGCTTTCATTGTCCGCTGAGGGCCTAGAGGACCGGCCTCTCTTTACGGACCGGAGCACAATAGGGCCGGGCACGGAGGCTGCCTTCTTTATCCAGCGTTGGGGTGTGGTGGCACCCACTGTCGGGCGGTTTGGCGTGCGGTGAGCCGTATGGGGGCCATTTTGGCCTTGAATTGTCGCGCCTTCGGGCGCGTTCGAGTGTTGGAGAGTTCCACGGTGGTGGAATTCCTCCCAAAAGTCTGTTGCGCCACGATTCTCGGGAGCGCTCTCCCCGCCTCTATGGTGGGGGCTTTGTTGGTGGGTCTGTGTTGAGTCCCGCAGCCAGTGGGATGCAGCTACGACTCGTCACCCCCGTTTTTCCCGTCCCCTCGATTGTCTCCGCAACCCAGCGGGGATGCTCGAACGGAAGGGTTTTCGGGTATAGCTTTAAGTCTGTGGGTGCTCTCTCCTCTCTCTGTTTCCACTCAAAAGATATTGATATATTTGTTAATAATATAAATAATTTAAAAAAAAACTGTTATTGAACAGTTGTCATTGTAAGATCGGTATACCGTTCTACTCTAATATTTAATTATTATTCTTTTGTTTTTGTGCCCAAATTGTCCACCTAAATACCTACCGAATCTTTTTTTCTCATTATATCGACGGGAGAAAACGTAATTGCTGTAAGTAGTGAAAAACACAACTTTACACCAGAGCCAAAAAACTGATGAAAAATTGAAAAAAAAAATCATAACTTTAAAATCATTTGTAATTAAAAGAATTTTTTTTGTACGCGTTTTTGTTAATATAGTACACATTTATAACAATTATTGTTTTAGTCCTAAAGTTATAGGAAACAGGGTTTTGGTCTACTTACGTTTTCTATTGAGTAATTCTTCCAGTATACATTCCCGGAAGTATAAAATGACGTATATAAATTATTAAATTAAATAGGTAACATAAAAGAGAGGTGTTGCTAACTAAGGAATAATATTGATACCCAAAAATACTTTAAGTTTAGAATTTTTTGGAGGGTGATGAAATAAAAATGCTGTTATTATAGTTTTTTTTTTTTTATTTATATGCATTAATATTAGTTTGCACCGAATAATGGGAGGTCAAGACGTGTAATTATCACATTAAACTTAATTAACAAAACTACTACCACTGTAAAAATATGATCGAATTCGTATCATGAAATATTTACTTCAATTCTTAAAAAGTTACTTCAGAGCAAAGAATGTACCTCCTTCTCGATAGTTAAAATAACATAAAATATTAATCAACGATAAAAAATACACTGACCTGTTACCCCACATTAATAATAAACGTCATGTCAAGCTTGCAGAATGGAGCGGAAAGGCCCTGCACGGGAGACACCGCCACGATTTAAGCCAACCGAATGTCGACAAAGAAGCGTCGAACGCATGGCTGACTCGCGGCGAGCTCTTCCCAGAAACTGAGGGCTTCATCATAGCGATACAAGATCAAATCATCGAGACGAGGAACTACCAGAAGCATATCACTAAGACCAGAACAATAGACACATGTAGGAAATGCAGTAGTTCGCCGGAAACCATACAACACATCACCAGTGCATGCAGAGCAATAGTTCAAACAGATTATAAGCACAGGCATGATCAGGTCGCCAATATCATTCACCAGAAACTAGCAATCAAGTACCGTCTCATTCTCCCACCAGCTACTGCTTACTACAAATACACACCGGAAGCCGTTCTAGAAAATCAAACTCATAAAATGTACTTTGACAGAGCTATCCTCACAGATAGGACAGTGCACTATAACAGGCCGGATATTACTGTTGTTGATAAAATCAGTAAAACAGCTTTGTTAATTGACATTGCCATCCCAAATACGCACAGCATCCAAAACACAATAGCTGAAAAACTTACCAAATATATTGACCTCAAAGACGAAATAGCTAGAATCTGGAAACTCAAAAGCGTCTCAGTAGTTCCCCTGGTCTTATCAACTACAGGAGTTATCCCCACCCAACTTCTCAACTCAATAGCCATGTTATCTCTCCCTCAATCAACTTACGTTTTAATGCAGAAGGCTGTTATCTTGAATACATGCCGGATAGTCAGGAAGTTCTTACAGACAGACATACAATCCCCGAATACACATAATCCATCAAATCCGCAAACGAATTGTACGCCAGGCACTAACCCCCCTGAATTACACTTGGCTTAGGCCCGTGCATTTCAGTACACCAGTACCTTTTTAGATACTGAGCTAAAACTTTGGTTTAAAATAATAATAATAATAATAATAAAGTGCGTAGGGAAGTGACGACCCCATCGCCCGCTGGCGAGAGTTGGTGTTCTTGCTTAAGAGCAACAACTCTCATCAGTGCAGTTAGTCTCCCCAGGGCAGCGTTGTGGCGCGCTGAATGGGAAGTGACGTCCCTTGGGTCCCATATCCCCGAAAGTCGATCAGGCCCCTCTCCTCGGCTTGCCTTCACCAGCCGGCCAGAGTGGGATGTCAGAGCTATATGCTCGCAGGGTGGAAGTGAAAGATGCATAAGTCGCGAGTTGGCACAGTGTCTGTCACCACAGACACTGGGTAGAAAGCGGTGTACACCTCTCGGCACCCTGAGCTGCTCACACCAATGTTGCCCGCCTTGCTATATCTGGTAGCTAGCTTTTGCTTGGCTTCCTGGTAGCTTATTATAGGGGGCCCATCTAGTGAGTGGCGAGTCACCACCTGCCCATTTTTTCGTGATTTTTATCATTGATCGGGCAGGTGCCATAGTCTCTCCATAGTACCAGTTAACCGGTCCACTAACACCTTAACCCAATAGCCCAGTTCATTTTGTTTTCCATTATTTTCAATAGTCTTATGCCAACCGGGGACTGTCCTTGGCTACACTTCTGTAGTGTATACAGGGATAGTCGCCGGCTGGTGTCACATCACATTATAGTAAAACTGTCAATTGAACGGGCCTCTACGTGTTGGCTTCGGCCCCACGCACGCCTTCCAAAAGTCCGGGACATAATTGCCCGTGGTTATGGAACAACTGACAAACATAATAATAATAATTCTCACAACATCTCATACGTTGACCTGATTCCGTACTAAGTAGCTTAAGCACTTGTGTTACAGATATCAGACAACAGAGGAACACAAATATATACTTAAATACATATATTACACACAGACACCGAACAAACACAAGTATTCATCGCACGAGTGTTTGTCCAGGGTGGGGATCGAACCCACGACCTTTGGCGTAAGAGGTAGGGTCACTACCAGTTGCGCCATCCGGTCAGTCATCCGGACATTGTAGCGATCCTGCCTTAAACTGAAGGGTCGTGTGTTCGAATCCCACCCAAGGCAAAAATTTGTGTTTGTTCTCTGTCTGGCTGTTAATATGTACTTAAGTATTATTTAGTTGTAGATCCCTCGTTGATGTTGGTTTTCATACATCAAAGTAGATACCTATGTGAAGTCTGATATTTATTTTAAATAAAACGATTATAACGGTATTAGTAAGGGCTTGCAAAAACAGAAAAATCATGAATTGAATGCTCGTTTGTTTTAATGCATTATTGTTGTCATATTGATTGATTGCTGTGTAGGTTTCATTTTCAGAGTGTTAGTAGGACAATGAATAAATATTTATTATGAACATTGCTACTCCATCGTACGTGATTAGTGGTATAATAGGAGCTTGTAAGGTGTTGGTACTAAGGAGTTGTCGGACTGTACCTAACTGACGATGTTGAATGATGATGACTTTTTTATAGATAGCGACGTGGAGGCAATGGATAGAGGATCTAAAAATTTGTACTGAAGAAGTAAAACAGAAACCAGAAAAGAAGCCTCGAGTAGAAATCTTAAGCGATGAAACAGGGCTGCTACTGCTATGTGAATGGCAACTTAATGATTAAGAAAATTTAACCTGCAGCTTCATGCACATTAAAAACTCACCACGTAAGATGTTTAAATTTGGAATCGACTCCAACTTTTCGTCATTCGGAGACATATATTAAAGACCAACGAAATTCTCAAGAAAATGACACCTTGTAACTTATGGTGATAATTTTTTCTCTTAAACAGATAGATAAGGAATCAGATGATGATATTTTACTAACACTGTATGAAGAAGGTCAAACAGCTCATGAACTACCAAGCACGTCTACTGTATAATATTTATTCATTGTCCTACTAACACTGAAAATGAAACCTACACAGCAATCAATCAATATGACATTATTACACATATACAATAATGCATTAAAACAAACGAGCATTCAATTCATGATTTTTCTGTTTTTGCAAGCCCTTACTAATACCGTTATAACCGTTTTATTTAAAATAAATATCAGACTTCACATACGTATCTACATTGATGTATGAAAACCAACATCAACGAGGGATCTACAACAGCTAGGCAGAGAACAAACACAAATGTTCATCACACGAATGTTTGCCTTGGGTGGGATTCGAATACATGACCCTTGCGAAGGCAGAATTGTTATTATATGGGGTAACGGGTCAGTGAAACAAATAATATATTATAAACAAACAAATTACATGAAACATGCTAAGGACTACATAAATAAATCATTTATTCAATGCTGTGATCTATTCATTACGGCGAAGCAACAAACAAAAATAATTGATTCCTGGAAATTAAATACTATTTCTAGAAAACAAGTCATACTGTACAAGCAAAGCAGATAGCAAAAATTAGTACTGACAGGTGAATAACATTTATCTTGAACCAGTATTTTTCAAATACACTTTACTGTTTTGCATTACGTTGCCAAATTTCACAAAGCATTGGATATCGATATCAGAAGATAGCTCGCGAGTCGGGATTGCCGCGGGAACGTAGCCGCTGCCGCACACACACAACATTGTATTAGAGAGCAACAATAAATTACGCGCCTAAAATTGATAGGGTAAGGTATTGATAGGTAACCCTTTCACTATAAATAAATATCACAAAATTTTGTTTAAAATTATTGCTAAAATGTAGTAACTAAAATTATATTTTTAAGGGACAGGAATAAGAATGATTTACTTTGCCGGCCTTAAAATTTAAAAACCTCAAGAATGTCGTAAGTAAAATGGCGTTCAATATGCGTCCCTAGAGAATGGCGTAAGTAGTCTAAGTTTAATTTATAGCTCCCAAAAGATTTTTGTAAGTAAGTGAAGATACTTATGTACGAACCATGTAAGTAATAATAAATTCCAATGATCCGTTTGAACTTTGCTGTAAGTAAATAAGTATCAAAAACATTGTACTTACGACAAAATGTGCAATGAAATTTTTCAAAAACAATCCCTCAGAATGGATTTTATGTCGTCGTAGAGACACGAGACCCGGATCATTCGACGCAGTTTTTTTTTTCTGATTCTAACAGTGTATTTAGTCTACTTACGCCATTTTTGCTACAACATCAATTACGTTTTCTCCCATCGATATTTTGCTCTCTTTGTTAGTTACAGTTATATTTTTGAGCAGCTTAAGACAACTTGATCTTAGTACCACGTGGATACCGTCGTGGGCTACAATATTATTAAGTAGTTTAAGTATGTACCGTCTTAGATGAACATGTATGTTGTAGGTGTTTGCTATTCCTAATAAATAATATAAAATAAAGAAAGCAATGAGCGCAATTTACTTTACTTATTGGAGCGAAATAGTCGCCGTCCCACGTGTTCTACACGTATGTAGGTACGCGTCACATACGCTATGCTTAACAGAGCCAAATTAATTTGCCAATCCGCTTCCATAATTCATAGATGAGCAGATAAACAGTTAATTTGATACAGATTAGTGCACGGATGTTTAGCGCAATAAACTGCTGTATTCGGATTATGAATATTGGCTTTTTGATTGGGCAAGTGGTTTGTGCATTTGGAATTTGTTTTAGTTACAACATTCTTGGAATGTTTCAGCGTAAATAACGGTTGATACATTATTGTTTATGAGCCACGCTTAGGCATGAATGGGCCGGCTCGACCGGAGTGATACCACTGCCTCACAGAAGACCGGCGTGAAGCAGCGCCTGCGCTGTGTTTCGCCGTGTGAGTGAGGTTACCGGAGGCCCAATGGGGGGAAGGGGAAAAGGTTGGCAGCGCACTTGTGACTCCACTGGTGTTGCGGGTGTCCATGGGCGGCGGAATTGCTTACCATCAGCTGATCCGTCTGCTCGTCTCCCACCTCTCATATAAAAAAAAAATGTATATGTGTTGTGGTCAGTAAATTGTTTCTTTCTTTCTTTCTTATTGGATTTGTGGACAGAACATTATAAACATTATAAGATGAGTATAGTATATTGAATGATACATTGACATAATAATGTAGATAAAGTCCAAACTGCCAAGTAGAAGGAAGTCCGATGTATACTGTACGATGCGATTTAAAGGTTTTTAATTAGTATTTAGTGGTTTTCATAAAAATTTGTCTTTTTGCGTGCAAGAGTTTTCAGATAAATGTTCAAGAGCCAGGGGGGCTCGTGCATTCGAAATTGAAGTAGAATTAAAAACATGTTAATATTTTTCGTTTTTATGTGATAGGTGGCAGATGAACAGACGGATCACCTGATGGTAAGCGATTGCCGCTGCCCATGGATACTCGCGACACCAGTGGATCACAAGTGTGCTGCCAACCTTTAAAACCCCTTTCCCCCGGATTTTCCGGACCGGAATTGGTGTTTATTTGTGCAGTGAAGTGCCGCAAAGTGATCCTAATAATAAGAATCGTTGGATTGTTTCTTTTTTTCAAAACTGCTACTGTGTGCCGAGTGAGTTGTCTCGTGACAACTTGCTTGGACCTAATAGAGCCTAAAAAACCGCGATTGCTTTCAGAGTGATATCCGCTGAATCCTTAGGTCGATAAAACGTAAAACAGCGGCGTTTTATTGAATGACTGTGACTGACTTCGACTGTTGACTGCCTACTTATTCTCAATAAGTTACTTGACATTGGCGAATTATCTTCTAATCTCTATTAGAATAAGCCATAATAATAAAAAAAAACCCTAAGCACTAATGTTCGACAATTGGCTACTCACTGTTCCAGTTATTTTGCTTTACACTGACTCTTATATTGATTATGGACTCAAACTACACTATGGTGTTTAAAATTCATCACAAAGTGCTTTGAGAACTGAGGCAAGGGAATGCGGTAAGACCACGCGGATGGCCCCGGATGGTGCGACACGCCGACAAATAGCACTTCCTGCTAATGGGGACAAAGGAAAAGTGGGAAGACACTATAAAAAAAAACCGGCCAAGTGCGAGTCTACTCGCACGCGAAGGTTTTTGTACCCAATGGTACGGAACCCTTGTTAACGATATAATTAAATCAATGAAAGCGCCTTGTTTTATTATATCTAGTGAAGTAAATAATAATATTTAACTTGAGTGTTTTGTGAATACTTTAATGAAAGATGAACTGCGGTTTACTATGTATTAAAAAAACCTCACTACCTTATGTACCTATGTTATGTACCTACGTCATATTTATATTTTTTAGTTTTATCATTCTCTATTTAGATGTTACAGGGGGTACCACTTTGTAATCTATTAAGTTTAGAAATAAAATGATATTAGAAACTTCAATATCATTACTAAAAACCTACCTATAGATACATCATACATATGGGTGTGATGCATTTTTTTGGAGATACATTATAAATAAATATTTCACAACTTCACATACATTGATCAGACTCCGAGATAGCTAGCTCAAGCACGTATGTTATGGATATCAGAACCAATCATGGGATTATAATACGTAGAAAACACCCAGACCATACAAATATATATGTGCAAATTCAATATACCTTACTAAAGGAGCACTTCTTCAATGAATCCTTTAAAACACAAATTGACCACCGGGTATACACTCGAGCTAGCTGCGAGAACCGGCTCTTGCAGCCGCGCGCAAACAACGCGTACGCGCACGCACCGTGAGGTACCTACTGCCTAGGCTTATCAATAATATGCCGCAGAAGTTAGTGGATGAAATCACAGCAGAAAATATAAAATACAAGCTTAAATATTACTTCCTTGGGCTACTCTAGTAATGTATTATTCATTGCTATATAGTGGTCTTGGTTGGTAATATTTTTAAAACTACACTTCACTAGTTATTTGTATATTTAGTATTAGTTATTTTTAAAAAATAATATCATTTGTGAACTTTTAAGCTTTAGAGTAAACCTTAGTGGTTTTTAAAAGCTTTTCTATAAGTTTTAATGTATTTTCTTTTTCATGTGATAAATAAAAAAAAAATACTTTGACTTTGACTTTGTTCATGCACACAAATGTCTGTAACGTGTGGGGATCGAACCCGTACAGTTCTAAGTATAGAGGATCCTAAAAAAATTCTTTTTTTCCAATTTACTTTGTTAACGTTGTAATGCGGTTAACAGAATGTATCTACTTACCAAGTTGCAACAGTATAGCTCTTATAGTGGAAAAGTGGCTGTGACATACAGACATGATGAATCCATAATAGTTTAGTTTTGGCCATTTGGCCACGGAAGCCTAAAGAGATGTTGAATTAGTAAATTTAAATATTAGATAATTTTCTCATTAGGATATTGGCTAGAGGATAATCTCAAAAACAGCCTCCCAGATACTTATTTTAGTGAGCAAATGTATAAACTTGGCGTACATAAAGTTGTATTATGTCATAAAGCAATATTTGAATCAATCTAACCCAATCCGGGGGGTTTAAATGTTGGCAGCGCACTTGTGACTCCACTGGGTCCAACCAAGTTGTAACGAGTGCGTTACTCGACATACAATATCAGTGTTAAAAACGATACAATCCAACGATTCTTATTATAAGGATCACTTTGCGGCACTTCACTGCACAAATAAACATCAAATTTCGGTCCAAAAATCCGGGGGAAAGGGGTTTTATAGGTTGGCAGCGGACTTGTGATTCCACTGGCGTCGCGGGTGTCCATGGGTGGTGGCAATCGCTTACCATCAGGTGGTGCGTCTGCTCGTCTGCCACTTATCACATACAAAAAAAATTATAAGTATGGAAGAAAGTCGCTTCGATATATAAGTAACGGATAAGTCAACAATAGTCTTGGTACTTTTAACAGTAACATCAAATTGTTTACTGCAACAAAAACATTTCTTTGCCATAATAACATATATTGTATACTAAAGTATACATGCCACTAAGGTAAGTTCAAAGTTATTCTATTTCCAAATTCTAAAACCCACCCCCCGGAACGGTTACCCAAAATTTATATGCACATAATTGATCAAACAGCTAAAAATTAAGAGCAACATGAGTTGAGAACGATTCAATCAGGGGGCCCCATACATTATTCAGTTGGTACCCCTGGCTTAGTAATTGATATGCAAGGACGGTAGGGTGGGTAGCCTCTTCGATGGTAATCGCTGACACCTAACATAAATCACCTTTAAATGATGATGGTGGATCTTGGGCATAGTGATTTGTTTGTAGGTTTAGGTGGATGATTTGGCCGGCCGTATTTGGTAGTGACCTTGGCTCATGCTAAGGGTTCGTTTCTAATTCTGCACTAATATTCGTGTGAAGAACAAATGGTTTTCCTTGAAAAACATCAACTGACCTATTTTATTGCTCGATTGTAACCACTTTTTGTAGATAGCAATTCCATATTATCGTCATAGCTTTTGTCTGGGCCGTGACTTGAGCTGAGTGAGGGTCATTTTTACTAGACGTCATAACATACTTTTATGATTTGGCATTGTCTGAGCATAATTTAATATATTTTTGTTTTTATTTATATGTATTTTTGTTGTTTTCTATTTTGTTGTTTGTTTGTGCCCAAATGTGTTCTGTTTACAACTGCTGTATGCCCTGTGTTGTGTTGTCTATAATAATGTTTTCTTTCTTCTTTTATTATATAAAACATTGTTTGTTTTATTTATTTCCTGCTAGAAAGTATGGACTCAAAAGATGTGGCTTGAAGTCGTGAAGGATGACGTCATGCGAATAAACTGACCTCTATTGGATGTCCAAGTCCGTGTAAAGTGAAGGAGTAGTAATAGGAAAGCAAACCCCTTACTCCGAAGCGACAGCTTGGGACGCAGCCGGGACAAATCTCTAAGATAATGGTGAGATTGTTTATTATAGTCGATATATGGTAAATATTTTTAAACCCTGACGAAAAATCGACAGGTTGTTATAAGTTTGACGTGTCTTTGTGTGTTGTGTCTCTGTCCGTGGCATCGAAGCTTCCGAACTGATGAACCGATTTTGATATTGTTTGAAAGATGAATTTATCGGGAGTGTTCTTGGCTATGTTTCATGAAAATCGATCCAAGATGGCCGCCGGCATAAATTGTAGGATTAACATATTGTATGACAACTCCCCTCGGTATAGGTATCAAATAAAATGGTTTTAGTAGTTGTATACAATACACTATGAAAAATTTCAAATCCAAAATGGCCGCCCCCATAAACTGACGAAATAATAAATTATAATATATGTATTAGGGTGCCTATTGTAAGCGGGAACAAATTTTTACTTAAGTAAAATAAAAATTAGAGAGTCTGTTTAAAAAGCATAAAATAAAAAAAATCCCGACAAAAATTAAAAAATTGAAACGGCTGTTGATTGTTCTATTTATTTACAATTTGCTTAAATATTGTCGCGACGGGAGACCGCTCCTTGCCTACCTATAAAACATGTGCTTTAACAAAATGTTATACTAATACGTAATATGCGATAGCGAACCCACACGCTACAATATTTAACCAAAAATGTTCATACGTAGAACAGTCGACAGCAGTTTCAATTTATTTTTGGACTATTTAATTGTTTTTTTTATGAGATAGGTGGCAGACGAGCAGACCTGATGGTGAGCGATTGCCGCCGCCCATGTACACCCGCGACACCACTGGAGTCACAAGTGCGCTGCCAACCTTTAAGCCCCCTTTCTCCCGGATTGAGCCTCCGGTAGCCTCATTTATTCATTCATTCATTTTGGGACGGTACTATTCGCTTCGCGCTTGTCTTCGGGTTTATTAGGCTAAGATTTAACAATTTTGCGCTATTGATATCTGTCTTCGAGTGGCCTTATGGCTCATATGCCAAGCTGGAGGGTTAATTTTTTTTCTTTCCTCTTACTGAATAAACATTTAGTGACTGTGAAATTTACGTTTTATATTTGTGATTATTCCTTTGTTTGATCACCTAATAGTAAGCGATTGCCGCCGCCCATAGACACCCGCGACAACTCCGTTACCCTCACTTACTCAGCGAAACACAGCACAGTGCTGCTTCAAGCCGGTTTTTTTGTGAGGCCGTGGTATCACTCCGGTCAAGCGGCCTATTCATGCTGAAGCGAGGCTCTCCCACGGTATAATGATATTTTTTAACCAAAATTTTGATGTAAATGTTCGATTAATCAAAAACCCAGTTCTTTGAAATAACAAAGAAGTTCAAATCACTCACTCAGCGAAACACAGCACAGTGCTGCTTCAAGCCGGTTTTCTGTGACTCCGGTCAAGCGGCCTATTCATGCCGAAGCGTGGCTCTCCCACGGTATAATGATATTTTTTTTTAACCAATATTTTGATGGAAATGTTCGATTAATCAAAAACCCAGTTCTTTTAAATAAGAAAGAAGTTAAAACAGAATTCTGTGCCCATAGGAGATATATAGTCCTCACTGCACAGCGGTAGGTTGTTCATCGTGCCTATAAATCTATCAGTTACGTAAGGTGTAGACTATAAATTTGAACTGAGTAACCGATATTTTTATGTTGTGATCTGGCCAAATGTTTTTCTGCGGTCCATTTAGTGATAGTTACGTCAATATACTTTACGGCTGGTCACATAAATCTAACTATATTATGCGAAAGAATCGCAGTAAAGAACCTTAGACTTGACTGCTTTGCTGCTGCTACAGTTTTCTTTACTTTTAATAGAGAAACCATCAGTTCCGTTGAAACTTGACAAATTTTTAGGGTTCCGTAGCCACAATGGAAAAAAACGGAACCCTTATAGATTCGTCATGTCTGTCCGCTTGTCCGTTTGTGTGTCCGTCCGTATGTCACAGTCACTATAAGAACTATACTATTGAAACTTGCTAAATGGATGTATTTTGTTAACCGCATTCCGATTTTACACAAAAATTGGAAAAAATAAAAGAATTGGGGGGGGGGGGGGTCTCCATACTTGAAACTTAAACTTTTTTTTTTTTATCAAACCTATGCGTGTGGGGTATATATGGATAGTTCTTCAAAAATGATGTTGAGGTTTTTAACATAATTTTTTTCTAAACACAATACTTTGCGCAAGAGACGCTCCCAAAGTGGTAAATTGTGTGTGTGTCCCTAACTTCTATAATAAATGAATTATAAAACTAAAAAAAAAATTATGATGTACATAATCATGAAAACTAACAACGAAAGTTGGTTTGGTCTAGATCTAGTAAGTAGTTTTTTAATACTTTATAAACCGTAAACCGCAATTTACCTTCCATATATCTTACTTGCTGCTACGGAACCCTTCATGGTCGAGTCCGACTCGCACTTGGCCGGTTACATGATATTTTTGGTGGGATAAGATCGACACAACAAAACTTTCTAGGCTTTGAAACTGATACGTCAAACGAGAATGTACAAGGAAATGTGAGGTTCATCATCATCATCATCAGCAACTCACACTCGTCCACTGCTGGACATAGGTCTCCCCTAATGCACGCCACTGCTCCCGATTTTCGGCCACTCTCATCCAGCCCACACCAGCCAGCCTTCGAATGTCATCATCCCATCTTTTCGCAGGGCGTCCTACACTACGCTTACCAAGTCGCGGTCTCCACTCAAGGACTTTACGGCTCCAACGGCTGTCAGTTCTGCGGCTAATATGACCAGCCCACTGCCACTTCAGTTTGCTAATTCGGTGGGCTATGTCGGTGACTCTGGTTCTCTGTCAGATTACATCATTTCTGATGCGGTCCTTCAGAGATACTCCGAGCATAGCCTTTTCCATAGCTCTTTGAGCGAATGTGAGGTTGCTTGCAAGTATCTTGTTTCCGATGTAGATCGTCACACAATCACATAGGCATAGTTTAGCAAGAACGCGGGCATTTCGCAACTCGCTGGCTGTTTAGAATTAAGTTCACGTCTTGATCTCTTGTAGGAATCTAGTCTAGGGTTTACTAAGTGTGTTTATCTCTATTGTATTTAGATCTAGATTTTTGTGTGTAGTGTGGACTGTTTTATCAATCTGAAGGTACTAGCGTGTAATGTGAGGCCTATCAATAACAAAGCAGCCATAAGCAAACCATGCGAAGAGTATTGGAAGCGTAAGTTAATTTTTTTGAGATATTTGATCAACTCAAAAACTAGACTTGATTAGAAAATTTTGATATTAGATTCATAATCAAGCACTGCAATTTAGAACAAATATGATCCACTTACATGTGTTCATAGCATTATTACACGACAATAATTATATTAATGTATTGCTAAAACTGTTGAGATTTTGTAGACCAGAGACCTTACCATGAATTTGAAATAACATCCTCGCTAAACAAAACTTTTGCTCTGTCTCTTTCACATGCACCACAATGAAAGAGACAAATCGATAGTTTTCGATATCGAGAACAGTTTTGAAAACTTATGGTAAGGGCACAATTTATGGTATAGTATACTTGTACATGAGCAGCCGTGATTACTTCACATCCGGCAACTGACTTACTTTAAACCTGCCGTTCTGATATAAAAACCTCATAAATTGACTCGCTTGCTCTTTGTCGCATAAAAAAAAATTACAAAGTTAACCACGACTTCTCACGAGTGGTGTCTTTCTTAACTTCCATTTTGCTACTCTATTATATTTTTAATAAACATAGTTTACATTCAACAAATAGCCGATTCCAACTTCACACATCCGCAATTATAACACACTAAGGGCGTAGTTCACCAAAATCTAGATAACGAACGATTACGAAAACCGGCAATAATAGTTAAGTTAAACAATAACCAGTCGTTCGTCGTTCACCACTAAAATTAGATACCCAGTTAACAAACTGACTGTTCTATGAATATTTAAATTCAATTAAAGCCAGAAGTCAGTTTTTCATATTTTCTAACACGATTTGTGGTCTCATTCATATTTGGTAGAATAAAGTATAATGCTTTTAAATTGAAAAATACGCACACTTATTTCATACAGTTTGTAATGTGTGACACAGCTCGCCCCTAGGTTAGGCTAGTAACATAAGTTATTTCTACGTAATAAATCTTATTTAGTCAGTTATAACGCATCACTTGTTTGTTTTACACGTCCCCAAAGCCCATCATTTCATAGCGACGGTGCTGCCTTTGGCGGCGCTGCGCACGGGTACATGTGTGAAGTTTATGAGACTATTTATGTGAAAAAAAAATAGACAATACGGTGCGTGCGTGCTGCATAATGGCAATGATAATAAAAAAGAATAACATAAAGAGGACAGCAGGGCGCAGGACGTTGATGGCGCCGGGGGGATGATGAAGTTGTTGCTGGCTGTCGGGAGTGGATAGAGTAGGAAGTGTGAGATTGCTGGCAGCCGGGTGAGATGGTGTCAGAGGTGTAAGTGGAAATTGCTGAGCGCCGGGAGATGCTTCCAAACTATGGACATCTCCAAGGAGAGGATGAAATTATGTTAATGGAAATGGACAGCCGCAAACAACCGATATTTTTTTTATTTGCCTACTTTTAAAATTATCAATATTATCTACCTTAAAAGAGTAACATACTCTTTTAATACGTTACGTAGGTTAAACCGTTGGCAACAAAATCTATGTAGTATTTTTGTAGCTGACTTCGATTTTTATTCTAATTTCTGGGCACAGTTTTAATATACTTAAAATGAAAATCTAAATCCGGATATTTTAAAAACTATAATTGTTACTGAAATAAATATTACTATTTTTCATTTATTTTATTAAAAGAATGAAAATAAATTAATAGTTAAATCTAATAAATACTGGGCTTAGGTTTCATTTTTTTTGCAATAAAATTTGGGAGTTTGCGGTTTTATACAAGTATTCTCATTATTTAAATACATATGTTGTTGAGGTATTTTAAGTTCTATAAAAAATTGCGCATAAAATAGTTCAAATACAAATACAACTACGTTTATTGCTTATTAAGTCATGCATCATATAAGAAACATAGAAGTGGGTCAATTAAGTCCATAATATAAGCAAAAGGAGGTGGCTCAGCTAGTGCTGCCACAGAATGACACATTCCAAGACAGCGCTGGTTTTCAGCCAATCCAACTTCTCTGAAGTTGGAAGTCGAGAAGGTAGGTTTAAGAGGGCTTAGAATTTAAACTATCAGAAGAATTACATTGTAAAACCAATCGTCTGATAAAAAACAAGTAACATTAAACTTTACAAACTTGAACAATTAGGTAATTCATTCAATCGGTTCATACCTAAAGTAAAATGTATGTCCAAAATGTTGGAAATGTTTCGATTATTTCATGTAGAAAAAAAAAGTTAGATCGCTCCATATTCGAAAAATAAAGTGAATTTAGAATGTTTGGATTCAGATTTTATTTACTGTATTTTAAAGTCAGATTGGCATACTATATTTTGTTTGTGTAAACATTCAAATATTTCTTTAATTTTGCAAAATTTTAGAAAATATAACAAGTAACATAAATATAAATTAACATTATACCTATCTATTTGGAAATGTTAGATATGATTGTATTTTTCAGCATGAATCAGACCATTTTAATGTTAAAAAATAAATACTCCTACTTGAATAACTTATGTACATTGTTACATTATTTAGGGTTATGTGATTGGGATTATGTCACATTGTAATAAACCATTTTTTTCTGTACCATGAACCATTGGTTGTTTATGTAAAACTTCCTCCTAATCTCAACAGATGGCGCTGTGAGCAATTACATCGCGCAAGTATTACTACTTTCTGTTTGTATAAGACCTAAGGTTACGTTGTCTTGTATATAGATAGCGCTGTGCATAATTACATCGCGCATGCGTTTGTGATTTCCAATAATATAAAAGGGTCGATGAATTTTTGACCAGTAAACTCTCGGGTTAAGGCATTGACAGCCTGTATAGTAGCTCTCCGGTGGACAGTGGACGTTGGCAATCGGTAATAATATTATCAGACACCTCCGACCGAGTTTACCTAGGAGCTCTGTTCTACGGTGTACGTGGACGTCAGTTGGCTTATCCCGGCT
This sequence comes from Marasmia exigua, assembly GCA_019059595.1. NCBI lineage: Eukaryota > Metazoa > Arthropoda > Insecta > Lepidoptera > Crambidae > Marasmia > Marasmia exigua. The sequence goes on along the minus strand of JADPWL010003291.1, from coordinate 6,184 downwards.
GCTGACGACCGGTACCTGTTAAGTGCCTCTCGCCAAGAGTTTTGTATAATTTTTCGAACGGGATTAAATTGTCCCTATATTGTAAGTAAATTGTCATTTAAACCACCACCATCGTTGACTCAAGAAACACCCCTTCTAAAACATTTTATTTCAATATTTAATCTGTGTCATATTAAACGCTTTTTATTCACATGCTCAGGTAATAACGTCAAGTAGCTGTCACTGTCTATTCTATGAAAGTCATAGATTAACTTATATATACTGAGATAGTGGCATCAGTCGGCAAGCCAGTGCTAGCGCCATCTAGAGGAAAACGACCAATACTCAACGGCTATGTAGTACGGCAAAAAGCACCGAAAGGTTTTCAGTGCTCTATAATGAAATATGGCAAATATTTCATTTTCAATTTAAAACAAAAATATTCTCACTTAAGATACGTTAAACTACCTTCGTCGGTTTAGGTCAGCGTAAACGTCAGTTAAGCAGTAGTAACCGCTGCTATTTTTGTGGTGAACATGAATAACCGTCACTCAGCTGTTAAATCACAGTTAAAGTGCGATTACCGTTGCTTGAAAACTTGGTGAACTCCGCCCTAAATCTATGTAGAGTCAGTAAGCAATCGATCTTACGGCTTTGACGTACCGCATGCAATTCTAAAAGTAAATTTACCAATCCTCTTAACTCTCACAAGCATTAAAACATTTCTAATTACGAGATTCCATCGTATTTGATAGGGCGTAAAACACGTTCCGTTCCCAAGATGGGTGTAAATTGTAAAACGTGAATTGCTCAAATATTTACCGGGCGCTTCGCTGGACTGCGCTAGCGTTCGTCCCACCGTTCCGGTAAAAACATACGGGCACTAGTTTCGGGCATATAGGGATTTTAAATTACAAATAATTGATTTTCCAGCATCGAATGATTTTTTTACGTAGTGATTACTTAATTAATTGCCCGTGGGTGCATGAATAGGCCGGCTCGACCGGAGTGATACCACGGCTACCAGAAAACCGGCGTGAAGCAGCATTGTGCTGTGTTTCGCTGCGTGAGTGAGGGCACAGGCCTATTCCGGGGGAGAGGGACGTTTAATGGTTGGCAGCGCCCTCGTGACTCCACTGGTGTCGGTGGTGTCCATGGGCGGTGGCAATCGCTAAACATTAGGTAATCCATCTGCTCGTCTGCCACCTATAACATAAAAAAAAAACTTCCAGAACACTAAGCTCCCAGTGTTCATATCGCCCACGTTCTTGCAAACTCCGGAATGAATTTCCAACGGCGGTGTCCGTTTTTAGAAGTGCTTCGAAAAGAGTTCTTCTACCGCGGTAGGAAGCGGCATGACTGTGCTCCGGTTTTGTTGATTTTGTTGATGTTTACCAGATATCATCAGTCTCATCTCATCTGCCAAATTCAGCAATTTAAAAAAAATGCTAAAAAGTATTCTGTCAGCAGGTTTGCTCCAATTTTGGTTTCATTCAATTCAATTCAAAAATATTTTCTTTATTTTTATGGAATAGGGAGCAGACGAGCAGATGGATCACCTGATGCTTAACGATTACCGCCGCCCATGAACACCTGCAACACCAGAGGAGTAACAAGTGCGCTGCCGACATTTTAAAAAGGAATACGCTCTTTTCTTGAAGGTTTGCAGGTCGTATCTGTTCGGAAATGCCGCAGGCGATAGATCATTCCATAGTTTTGTCATACGAGGCAGAAAGTTTCTTAAAAACCGCACAGACTGCCAACCATCCAGATGATGTCGATGAAACTGTTGTCGAGTGGAACGATGGCAAAATGAAGCGGCAGGGATCAGTCCGAACAATTTCTCAGAGCATTCTCCATAGTATAGGCGGTAGAGTAAACATAGCGAGGCTACATCTCTACGCAGTGCTAAAGAGTCTACCCTATTAGAGATATCTTGGCAGTCATCATATATCATATCATGATTCGAGTTGCTCTCCTTTGAATCTGATCCAGATGGGAAACTGGTACGCGGGCACCCCTGCCCAAAGATGAGAGCATTATTTCATATGCGGCCAGACTTGCGCCTTATACAGCAGGAGGCGATGGGCCGGAGTGAAATTCCGTCTCGATCTATTTAGGACGCCGATCTTTTGAGAAGCTAATTTAGCCTTCCTCTCTTAGTGGACTTCGCCCGATATGTCGACGCTAAGTATACTAACGTTGGCTTAGGAAGTTAAGGCTCTGCTTTAAAAATGCGGTGAACGCACATACTTGAGTCTTACTGGAGTTAAATTAGAACTTAGTTAAGTCTTCCCCAGTTTGAGATATTCTCAAGAGACATCTCAATTTTTTTTTAAAAATCGGCTTTCTCTTTTGCGCCGCAGGCTAATGAATCATCCTTTATGTGCAAAGGTGGAAAAGAAGACCTACAGAAATTCCCCTCGATAGCTTTGGCAAGAGACCAGAACGCACGGGTTCCCGAAGGAAGACGCTCTAGCCTCTCCCCAATTCTCTCTTTTGAAGGACCTGGAGACAAAGTTGCATTTCTTTTTTAAGTCGCTGGTCTTGACATCCTGCGTCGCCACTGCATCTGCCCAAGCTTGGTAAACCTCATACTTCCTGCGAGAAGCTTTTTTGGAGAATGAACCAAAGCAAGGCCAAAATCTGCCACCAGTAAGAACCACAGAGGATAGGACGAAAAGTTCCATACCCTTAGTTCCATATCAGGAACGGAATCAGCAGCAACGCCATCGGTCACCCGGCGAGAAACACAACTGTCTCCTAGAGTAGGACGCAAAGAAAGATCGCCTGTTTTATAATTGAATGACTGTAAAAGTTTGAATCGCAAACGTTTTTTAACATTTACCAACTCAAGTAGCATACCCATTCGCCCTGGATTGGGCTCCCGGTACCCTCACTCACTCACACGCGAACCACAGCGCAGACACTGCTGCAAGCCCGTATTCTGTGGTCTGCATTCCTCCTGGTGTGTATCTATGCCAATCATGCTCAGCCCGCTGCTGGACATAGGCCTCCCCTAATGTACTCCACACAATGGACTCCCGCGACCTTCACCAGATCGTCGGGTCACTTTGTGTGTGGGGGGGGGGGTTGCCACGACTTCGACTTCCTGCCTCCACTCAAAGACCTATCCACCCCGACCCATCCCGATGTATCAATGCCGATTACTTAACTAGGTTACCCGCTCGCTCGTTAATCCCTCTTCCCCATAAAAAATATGGCATAATATTTCACTTCAGTTTTTATATGTGAACTTAGAGCAACTTATATATCGTTGAGCTCATACAAAACGATAAAAGAAGCACATGGGAAGCAAAACTCTTTATCACTATTCAACGCCACGCACCCATAAAAACTGTTTAATAACATCAAACTAAACTTCACAAAACGGAAATAGGTACGGCCGTCTGGACACACGCCGTAAAACGAAACGACGAAAACTTATTGGTAAAGCAACTTTATTGGCACTATCATGACATAGCTGATCCGTCGTAAAAATATGTATCGGGATTGTATGAAAAATATGACGGGAACTTATGTTAACATGACTGTTTTCCAGGCATGGTTCACGCGAAAATGGGCTTTCGATTGGAGAGTTTGTAAGGTTTTCCAGTTCAATATCGCTCGCTTAAACAGAACCCGGCGGAAGCCCTGTGTAGAGAGATGGGACATTTGTCGAAACTTGGTATCGAGTATTTTTTATTTTATTTACGGACAGCTGTTTATTTTTTAACTGTATCTATCAGCGGTTATAAGCAGAACGTATTGTATAGCTAAAAATCCTTTTAAATTGAAATACATTTATCTATCTATATTTATAATAGAAAGTCGCACCTTTTTTGACTCAAGAACGGCTATACAGAGTTGGCTGAAAATTTAAAGAGAGGAAGCTTAAAACTAGAAAATAGAGAAAGAAAATATAGGATACTTATATCCGGAATCCTGTGGGATGAAAAAAAAAGAATAATACGCGGGAAACGCCGCGGGCGAAAGCTTGTATTTGAAAAAAAATATGGAACAATGGCGTTAAAAATTAATATAAAAAAAAACACTATTGTCCGATTTAATAAGTTTCACATACGGTACCATTATTATTAATTTATTACGTTACTATATAGGTAGGTACGGTACCCTCAATACTCAATAGTTTATTTCCAAGCCATAATGTACATAAGGATGTTACAAAATTGTTAGATCAATGTTATGGACCCTGTCGGGCACGCAACTTAGCTTATTAACTTACCCTGTCCGGCACGCAACTTACCCCAGCTTATTGTTGATAAAATATGCTTTTATAGTTAATATATGTGGATATACGTACGTACACTGTAACCATTTAGATTTTGCTTTGATGAAGCCCTCTTTACATTATCATAATAAAAATCCTTTAACAAGTTAGACCAATAAAAAAGCACAAAAAAATCAACTCTTTTGACGAGTAGCCGTTCCATTTTGTATGAATGCAGATTTTTTTACTGATCTAGCTGAATATAAGGACTATTCATAGTTCCTATAAAGAGGCTAGGCACTACACGGTGTATAATATCTAGGGATGCGAATGAGCGCGACTCCCATTTGGCCGGATTTTTATTTAGCAATCTGATAAGAAGCAACTTGAAGCTATTACGAATAAGACTGTTTTTACTTTGACTTACATATCGATGTATTATCTTTTCACTCGACATTCCTACTCCGTTGTGTAAAGGAGTGCGAAGTGGGTGTGTTCCTGAATGCCATAATTTTGTTTGCCAGGTTGTTGCGTGTCGGGTCTAGTTGGCAATCTATAAAATACGCCCGTGCGAGACAGGGGGTGAAATTGAAAGTGGTCTTGTAGGACACAATTTGGCTAGATATTCTATGGCACCTTGACATTTAAGGTTAAGAATGTCCTTAGGTAATCGCGCTTTATGCAAATACAACATTTGCAATTAGATGAAAGAAGTCCCGCGGAAAAACACGGAACTAAGATTTGAAATTCCTTGTGTATATGAGCATAAAGCTTAACTTGAATGTTGAATGTTGATAGCGACTTAAGCGCGCTTCTTATGGTCCCATTCGTGTAATGATGTCGTTCTTTCGTGGAACGGACTCTATTATTATTAATATCTTATATATTAAAATTATTTATTGATCCCTATTTAAAATAAACTTCAACACATACTTTTAAATCAAAATATAATTATAGTGTTTATACTTTTTGCTTATTAATGCTTCTCAGTAGAAATTGACATTCCGAATCAACGGTAGATTACATAATATTTGACATTCATAAATGTTCTGTATGGACTTAAATTGAATAAAGACATTTTTGTTTTTTTTTATTTTTGATTGCGTCTCTTATTATTTAAAACAACATACACAGACAACACATCATTAGTATAGACTAATTAGTCTATGGTATTAGGAAGGATACGCATATTTTATTTAAAGCAACGAGACAGTGACGAGATAGTGTAGGGTTTTATCCTCTCTCTTTTTAGATTTTCTCTAAGATCTATGTACATCTATACCAGTATCTCACTCTAAATACTAGATAAAGATAAAAGATAAAAAAATCTTTATTCAATTTAGTACATAATATCTACCGCTGGCTCGAAATGTCGATTTCTACTGAGAAGACACCAGCAAGAAACTCAGTAGTTACTCTTTTCAAATATTGATTAACAGAGTTTCAATTAAGAAGAGAAAAAGAAATTCAATTATGAAAGTTAATAGACTACTATGAATAACATGGCCGTGTGGTCCCCGGCAGAGTAGAATAGGCCACCCTCACTCTTACCGAGGTGTCGTAAAAGGCGACTAAGGTAAAGCTGCTAGGCATGATCATCAGCACCCAGAGAAGGAAAACTCTGCATTTATATCAAAACCCTCGCCAACCCGTCTGCCAAGCATGGTGAGTATGGCAACTAGCCCTCATGTGATTAAGGGAGGCCCGTGCCCCAGCAGTGGGGACTTAAATAAGCTGACGATGACGGTTTTTTTGTTTGAAAGATGAATAAGTGTTCTTAGCCATGTTGGATAAAAATCGATCCAAGATGGTCGCCGTCATAAAGAAATGGATTGTATGTTTTAACACAGGTCCCACAAGCTTGAGTAGCAGAATATATTTATTGTAACAAATTTCAATTCCAAGTTGGCCGCCGTCAGGGGTTTTATTAATTTACAATTTATTTATTAATAGTTTTAGTACTGAACGTTTCGA
>JADPWL010002867.1:0-16829 GCA_019059595.1 Marasmia exigua | reverse complement strand
ATGGCTTTGGTTTTAGGGACTGATAAGTGGAGGCTATTGTTGCTCACCTATCTCCTAAGGTTACTTATTCGCAACTTTTGGTCCGAATTTAACTTTCCCTCCGTAGAAACTGTACATACTTCCTTGAGGCAGGTCTCGGTGAAAGACATCCAGTTCTGAAGGTCAGATGTAGATATTGTTTCCGGGGGTCGTCTTCTTGTTTGGTAGTAGGTCGCGCGGGGGTAGGTGGAGGGCTGCGGCGCGTGAGCCCACTCCGATTAAACGGGCTCCCTTCCATTATACTTAGTTAAGGAATGTTTTTTCACAATTTTTTTTTAACTGACACAAAACATGGCACTAATTACTGCAAATGCACAGATTGACACACTTATTACTCTTCTGCGTAGGACTAGGTCACGATGTTGCAAATTATTGTTTATATTATAACATTAACTTGGTCACACGTCCGAGTGCATTGACGACTGAAATATCATTCACGTGTTCCATCATCAATTGTTTGCTGAGAGGTTGTAACCCCGAAATTGTTTAAAATAAATCCGGTTTAATAGTTAAAAATTAAAATTGATGCGCGTCGCTAGTGTGCCCTACCCGTCACCTTAAAGTATAGTTTTCTTCTTCTCTTTTGTTTTTTTTTTAATCATCCCATATTAAGTAATTTTTGATAATGGCGTACTGGCAACTCTATAGAAAAAGTTCGTCCGGTTTTTGCGTAATGTTTATTCTTAGTTCATTGATCACACGCGGAAATCTATAAAAGTAGTTAAACTCACACGTGTTTGAGTTTATAAGCCTCTAAACTCATGCCCCATCCGTGCATGTACGATATGCCCCATCGATGGGGCATACACAGTCAAAGTGTTAAAATTACCCCGTTGAAATCCCCAGTTCACCCGCTGGATGGAGAAGTGGATAGTGGAGAGCGAGAACCTGGAGGAGCGCGTGGGCGTGGTGTGCCGCTTCCTGGAGCTGTGCGTGGCGCTGCGCGACCTCAACAACTTCAACGGCGTCCTCGCCGTCGTGGCCGCCTGCGGCAGCGCCTCCGTGCACCGCCTCAAGGCCACCTTCCAGGTGATCACATCCGCGATACAGCGATACAGGTAGCAGGCCACGACACCAGCGTACAGCAGCACAGGCTGCGCCTCCGTGCACCGCCTCAAGGCCACCTTCCAGGTGATCACATCCGCGATACAGCGATACAGGTAGCAGGCCACGACACCAGCGTACAGCAGCACAGGCTGCGCCTCCGTGCACCGCCTCAAGGCCACCTTCCAGGTCACCACTCCGCCATACAGCAACACAGCTAGCAGGCCACGGCACCAGCCTACAGCAGCACAGGCTGCGCCTCCGTGCACCGCCTCAAGGCCACCTTCCAGGTCACCACTCCGCCATACAGCAACACAGCTAGCAGGCCACGGCACCAGCCTACAGCAGCACAGGCTGCGCCTCCGTGCACCGCCTCAAGGCCACCTTCCAGGTGACCACATCCGCCATACAGCAACACAGCTAGCAGGCCACGGCACCAGCGTACAGCAATGCAGGTATCAGATGACAGTAAGACTTATTGGTTGTCCTATTAATAAATAAAATGAATGGTAATTTTGTTGCACAGTTGGTACCGCTGCGGCTGCTGCGCGCGCTGGAGCAGTTCCGCGAGCTGAACTCGGACCACTTCCGGCGCTACCAGGAGCGCCTGCGCAGCATCAACCCGCCCTGCGTGCCCTTCTTCGGCATGTACCTCACCAACATCCTGCACATCGAGGAGGGGAACCTGGGTCAGTACTACTAGGGTCAGCTTGTAACCATCCCAACCGTCCATGATGACTGGAAACTCCGTTCTTATTACCCTGACTACGGCGAAGCAAAAAGGAGGGCTATGATTTTGACCTGTATGTACAATAATAATAATTCTCACAACATCTCATACGTTGACCTGATTCCGTACTAAATAGCTTAAGCACTTGTGTTACAGATATCAGACAACAGAGGAACACAAATATATACTTAAATACATATATTACACCCAGACACTGAACAAACACAAGTGTTCATCGCACGAATGTTTGTCCAGGGTAGTAGTATGTGTGGTTGTTCATCTGTGCCCTCATAACTTCTAAACTAGCTATCATATTTGAACAAATGAGATGTCGTTAGAAGTGTCTTGATTGTCTTCTGGTTGTAGGCGACATGACGTCACGTTAAATTGACTACAGCGCCCTCTAGGGGACTTAGAGTTAGAAACTAAAAAAAAAATTTGCTTAACGGTACCGTGTGGGGCATCAAATGAAAGAGCTTTTTAACACATTTCAAATATGTGATTTTATTTAAATAACTAAAAATATGTTAAATAAAAATACTATTAAAAACTAAAACCCTACTACCAAATAAACACTCTAAAAAGAACGAAACAAGAAAATTGTCTCTGCTTAAAATATTATGCCGTATCGCCTTTGGTCGTATGCCACATTGATTTTTTTTATATATGAGAGGTGGCAGACGAGCAGACGGATCACGCGATGGTAAGCAATTCACCGCCCATGGACACCCGCACCACCAGTGGAGTCACAATGCGCTGCCAACCTTTTCCCCTTCCCCCATTGGGCCTCCGGTAACCTCACCCACACGGCGAAACACAACGCAGGCGCTGCTTCACGCCGGTCTTCTGTGAGGCAGTGGTATCACTCCGGTCGAGCCGGCCCATTCATGCCTAAGCGTGGCTCTCCCACATTTGATTTTATTATTATAATGAATCCGTTTTGCTACAGTAGGTGGTAATAATGTTTTTAAACTTTATTTTTGACATTAAAAGTGAGATGCTTTTTAGGGTTCCGTACCTCAAAAGGAAAAAACGGAACCCTTATAGGATCACTTTATTGTCCGTCTGTCCGTCCGTCCGTCTGTCAAGACCCTTTTTCTCAGGAACGCGTGGAGGTATGAAGCTGAAATTTATATCAATTACTCAGGTCTACTGTCCCTTTAAGCTGTGAAAATATCAAACTTCTAAGCCAAGCCAATCAAAAGATACAGCCGATTATGTCGATATTTTCAACAAATTTGCGACACTCACAAAGGAATCAAAACCTACAGGGTACTTCCCGTAAACTCAGAATCTTGAAATTTGGCATGAAGCTTTGTCATATAATGCAAATATAGGAAAAATTGCGAAAATCATATTTTTATACTTTTATAATATAATAAAAATATTTTAATAAAATGAAATTTACTACCTTATTTCTCACGAACGAATAAAGATATCAAATTGAAATTTATACCAAATACCTAGGTCTACTGTCCCTTTAAGCTGTGAAAAAATCAAACTTCTAAGTTAACGCGATCAAAAGATACCGGCGGAACCCTCGGTGCGCGAGTCAGACTCGCACTTGGCCGGTTTTTTTAAACCTATTTTAATATTGCGATTTGTAGAAAGTTGGATGCATGTTACGAAACGTTTTAACTGTCCAATTTACCTTCTTACGCTGAATGGACTCTAGTACGTATTAGGAATACCAAAGGGCAGCGTTATAAATCCGAAACTCTTAATTTTGTGCCAGAGGCGACAAATAAGCGAGTCATCTGATGGAAAGCAATCATCGCCGCCCATTATCATCCGCGAAATCAGAGAGATCGCTAATGCGTTGCCGCCCCTTTTATAAAGGAGTACGCTCTTCTCTTATTTATTTATTTAATCATTTACATGTCAGTTAACAGAATACGAAAATTCCAACACACCAACAAGTCATCATACATTATTACATATAGCACAGAATAATTCACAATAATAAAAATAATACAAGATAAATTAAATTAGAAAAACATGTCCGCAATAGAGAAACAGGTAATTAAATGAAAAAATATAAATTAAATGGCATAAACGGCTCTTGAAGGTCCCTGAGTCGTAGCCGTCGGGAAATACTCCCGTTGGTAAACTGTTCCACAGAACTGAGGTACGTGGTAGAGAGTTCCGCGAGAAACGCACAGTATACGGTATACGATATTTTTTTTTATTTTTGCAATCAAAAGACCTCTCAATGATAGAAACATCGTTGAAAGAATCACTAGAATCTCATTTAAACTACCTGAGATATCACAACTTTAAAATCACATTATTTTGGGCAAACCCAAAACGCTCCATACAAATGGCTACAGAGATGTGACGTCACACTTAAGTATTTTGTATGCATTTCATTTGAATTTTGTATGGTAGCTATATCAAATGTTTCGTTTATGTCAATGGTTCTATTATAATAATTGGTGCAAATTGTATGGGTTCTTCAATGGTATAATTATTTTTTAATAATTTCATACTTTTAAAATGGACTTGCCCATGAATCTTTGAATGACCATAAAACCGGCTAGACGTTTTATTTTTAATTGAGAATTTTTGCCATTGGCACATATTGACCTATATTTTGATAAAATATTTATATTTTGTAAAATCTTGAGCTTAGTCGTATACCCTATTAGACCGCCATCCATCGAGATGAAAATATTAGATATTTATAAAACAATGTTTTTTTCGCATTATTGTTCCAGACTACCTGCCCAACTCGGAGCTGATAAACTTCTCGAAGCGGCGGAAAGTGGCGGAGATCACCGGCGAGATCCAGCAGTACCAGAACCAGCCCTACTGCCTCAACACAGAGATCCGGACCAGGGTGAGCTTGGGACATTAATCTATCTAACGGCGGGTCATCGGAAGGGGATGTTTACGAACCTCGATTGCTCGTCCATTACGAGGAATTTCTGCCAAATAATAATGCAGGCGTGAAGACCAATGTGGATTTATTTCGTTGTATTTCAAATCACACGAAAATATATCGAGAGGAGCGTGATGTCTTCGGATATCTTTACTCCTCGGCGATCGGTGGCGTATTGGCTGACAGCGGTCAGCCAATAAGAAGCGGTTAACATTACTTTTTAATAAATAATAACGTAACTTATTCTTAAATAAATTGATCTTGTTTTCATAAATCGTAAAATTAAATTTTGATTAAGTTTTAAAGTAATTATTATATAAAATGAGCTTCCATAATTTATTAAAATATGTTTAATGTTAAAGATAGATAGATAGATATTCTTTATTGCACAAAAATTAAATACAAGCATGATAAAACAGCAACAGACAGTACAATAAGGCGGTCTTATCGCTTGTAGCGATTTCTTCCAGACAACCTTTGGGTAGAGGAAATAAATATCGTATTCGTAATAAGAGAAGGCAGTGCAAAGAAGTTTAACAAATGAAATTGAGAATGGCAGAAATATACATTATTTTATATATTAATATTATTACATTACATAAATAATAATAAACAATACATACATACCCAATTATGTGTCCTATCACTGTAACTAATATAATTATAAGTCTTTTTGTTACTAACAATCTATGGAACAAAACACTGTATGAATGAATGAATGACTGAATGAATGAATGAATGAATGAATATACTTTTATTGCACTCAAAATAAAGTATGAAAACTTAAAACTTAAAACTAGATATTACAGGATGTGTATAACGATGGCGGCCTTATCACTATGAGCGATCTGTTCCAGGCAACCTTTGGATAAAGGACACTTGATGAAGGTGTAGGTGTATGGTCTGAAACACTTATTTTTTATTTTTACTGTAATTCTTTTATGTGGTCAATAAATGTTTACTTATTTATATCGAATACGAATAAATCTCGTGATATCTTGGTTTGTTTTCCCAATAACCCACGCCGACGCGTGGCTCTCCCACAGTAGTATGCAAACGTGTGAATGATTGTTGGGCGGTTGTCGCGCAGGCGTTCCTGGAGAACCTGGACCCGTTCCCGGGGCAGGACGACAACGAGATCACCAACTACCTCTACGCCAAGAGCCTGGAGATCGAGCCGCGCCCGCCCGCCAAGCAGACGCCAAAAGTGGTCCGTATTACTCAACAATACGGTATTTGACTAAGCTCTCGAGATTTTACAAAATATAATGGACAACATTTCATATTTTTAACATGTCCATATTGTTTTTTTATATGAAAATAGACATAAAATGAACAGACCCATATTTTTTCTTTTTTCAAAATTTGTCCATTTTCATGCATAAAATAATTATTGAAATTCTTTATATTCTAAATAGACGTAAGCGCCAAATGACGTCATCGGACGGCTGAATACAGCGATATTCCTTTGCTTATCATTGTTTTAATAAAAAAAAGGTACTACTGTCAAAGGTAAATAATACTAGTGTCAACATTGTTAACGTCATTCATTCATTCAACGTTGACAAGTTGTCTTTTTTTTGACAGTTGCATGTCATGGGTTTGGCATTTCGTAAATTTAAAACTATAATGTGCTAAGCAAAGAAATATTTTACATTCTGCCGTCCGATGACGTCATCTTACGTTTTTTCGTTTTTAATTTTTTTCTCAGTAAATAAGCAATATAAAAAATTAATAAATATATATTCGAGCAGCGGAAAAGTAAATAAAGAATCGGTATTTTTTGTTTCAGAGCTTAGCAATTTTGAAATGTTGTCCATTGTCTGGTGTCAGTATGTCATATATGTATTTAAGTATATATTTGTGTTCCTCTGTTGTCTGATATCTGTAACACAAGTGCTGAAGCTACTTAGTGCGGAATCAGGTCAACGTATGAGATGTTGTGAGAATTGTGTTGTTGTGAGAATTATTTTATAAAAATGTAGGTAAATATGTACCATTAGCAAAAATTCTCAATTAAAAATATAACGACGGTGATGTGCCAATACTTGCTATTTAACAAGATTTTTCGAGAAAATTAGATAGATAGATAGATAAAACGCTTATTGGTTTCAACATACACACATCACAACATAATAGTATCCATGTTACAAGTTTAAAGAAAACAAAACAAAAAAAATCTTATATTATGTACAACCCTTGCGGATAAAGAATGGGATCAGAAATGGCGGCGCATCTATTCACTTCTCGCTCGCACACTGGTAATGCGGGTTTGATATAAATGGATTTTGAGCTAAATGGACTGTAGGAGCGGGTTAGGAAATTTTGGAGAAAACTAGTTGCGAGAAATTATCGGAGGAACTTACCGTGCGCTGAAGTCTTAGAGCATTAAACCAACTGGAGAGGCCACGCGCACTATTTACTAAACAAAAAAGTCTGCCAAATCCTGCGCGGGGGACGAGGAAACGCACACAATAATATTTAAAACAAACACATTTCTGTATTACGTCGCTACGCACGCACACATACAAAATCATTAACCTTTTAGCTGCGTGAACGGTGCGCATGTCTGTACACCTGACCTGCGGCACATTCGCGCGCGTATAGTACGAGCGCGCAGTGTCTGACAATATGTTGTAAATTAGTATTTATTTGTTTGGGACTTACCAAACAAATTAGTTTTTTTGAAACCTAAATAAATAAAGAATCATATGCACTATATTCTGTTGCGAAATAACATTTTAGTTATTTTCTATAGGTCATTGAATCCAACAACTTACTGAAAAGCGACCTTTCCAGATACTTTACAATTTTTTCAATAAAATGTTTACTCCTATTTCATTTTGGTTTGTTTTCCACTTAGTTCATTAGATGAGCAGTCTAATGACACGAAAAAACTAGCATTTACAAGTTAGATTTGTCTAAAACAGACCTCTCAAAAATTTCCAGTAAGAAAGAAAATTGCGTCATTCTGCACTTGGATTTGATTCAAATAACTTCTATTTTTACGAAATTATTGATGATTGTAGATGTTTCTGAGGCATTTAGTTTGTCAATAATACATTATTTTCCATAAAACAACAAGTGAGACACATCAAAACATCAGACAATAGTATTTTTTTACTAAAAACAGAAAACCGTCTGTCAAAACTAACTTTTTTCCAATTGGCTTGTTCACTCATTTGCATTCGTCTATGCTATACTTTATGGCATGTGTGGCAAGCTAGAAAAAATATATTTTCGTTTTTATATTACACTAGTATAGTTCGCCAAGGGAATATTATCAAAAACATTGTTGAAAAACTGTAAAGTTTGTTCGAAAAATGTCTTTGTGTGCGTGACGTGCTTGCATCGCTCGTCTGCTGATGCCCGTATCTGGGCAAGATGGCGGCATGTGGTGAATGCCTAACTGCTGATGTCCCGTATCCGTCCATACTAGATGCGTGTCTACAGGATGTTTATTTTTATTAAGTAAGTGCACGAAATATGAATGTCTTGATGAAATAAAACAAAAAACATTGGGACAGATGAAACTAAATAAAAGCGTGTGGTAAAGAATTAGTAATAAAAAATTTTGTAGTAAAAAAAGTATGTAAGTAAATAAAATCTGTTTTTTTATAAACCTCTAATAAAATCTGTCATTTATTAATTTTATTATAGATTATATAATAATAATATACATTATTATTATTATAAATGAAACAGTTTTCTTTTCCAAATCAACTTTATTTTGATATAAAAATTATTAAGCTTGACAAAATATAAACATTGTCACTTATGTATTTCTCACAAACCTAAAAAGTACTTATCATACAGTAACTTATCATAATAACAATACTTATCGGACCACTTCTCTGACGTGAAAAAAAATTCTAAATCTTTACATTTTTTCTCATAATATTTATCGCAACTTAAAATCATGCAATTTATTTTCCTAAATGGCAGTTAGAAAGTAAATAAATTACGACAGAATACAGAATTGCAAAGAAAAATTTATTATAAATAAAATTACTAATATCAAAACTCACTTCTTTGTTTTCTTAATGACGGAAGTCATAGAAGCTTTAAAATTACATACTCTAATTTTTCCTGACGGAGATGGCTCCAGGACTATATTTCAGCCTCTAATGAAGGACCCCTGAGGCGCTCTGGTGACCTCTAAACCCACCAACAACCGTCTGTTGGCAGGGTCGGAAGTTTCGCACTCGGGTTGCATTTTAATCTGTAAGATACAAACATTTTTTTACCATGTTTTAAGTATTTGATAACATTACCCCTTCATTTCAATATCTGTTCCTATATTATTTTTAACAATGAATCTATCTACAGACCCATTTCGTCAGAAAGTGTTCACTGAGACCAATCTAATGAGCTAAAACACAGCGCGATACGGCCAACCAGAGCCTAGATCCTGTATACCTCCATCCGACTCCATCATCAGACCCTGTACATCATGTCGTCAGAAAGTGCTCACTGAGACCAATCTAATGAGCTAAAACACAGCGCGATACGGCCAACCAGAGCGTAGATCCTGTATACCACCATCCGACTCCATCATCAGACCCTGAACATCATGTCGTCAGAAAGTGCTCACTGAGACCAATCTAATGAGCTTAAACACAGCGCGATACGGCCAACCAGAGCGTAGATCCTGTATACCTCCATCCGACTCCATCATCAGACCCTGAACATCATGTCGTCAGAAAGTGCTCACTGAGACCAATCTAATGAGCTAAAACACAGCGCGATACGGCCAACCAGAGCGTAGATCCTGTATTCCACCATCCGACTCCATCATCAGACCCTGAACATCATGTCGTCAGAAAGTGCTCACTGAGACCAATCTAATGAGCTTAAACACAGCGCGATACGGCCAACCAGAGCGTAGATCCTGTATACCTCCATCCGACTCCATCATCAGACCCTGAACATCATGTCATCAGAAAGTGCTCACTGAGACCAATCTAATGAGCTAAAACACAGCGCGATACGGCCAACCAGAGCGTAGATCCTGTATACCACCATCCGACTCCATCATCAGACCCTGAACATCATGTCGTCAGAAAGTGCTCACTGAGACCAATCTAATGAGCTAAAACACAGCGCGATACGGCCAACCAGAGTGTAGATCCTGTATACCACCATCCGACTCCATCATCAGACCCTGAACATCATGTCGTCAGAAAGTGCTCACTGAGACCAATCTAATGAGCTAAAACACAGCGCGATACGGCCAACCAGAGCGTAGTTTGACCGTGGGAGAGCCAAGCTTCGGCATGAATGTGCCGGCTCGACCGGAGTGATACCACAGAAAACCGACGTGAAGCAGGACTGTGCTGTGTTTCGCTGCGTGAGTGAGGGTACCGGAGGCCCAATGCAGGGGATAGGGGGGATTTAAAGGTTGGCAGCGCACTTGTGACTCCACTGGTGTCGCGGGTGTCCATGGGCGGCGGCAATTGCTTACCATTAGGTCTGTTCGTCTGCCTACCTATTACATAAAAAAAAACCGATTACGACCATCCGATTCTATAATCAGACCAAGAAACTTATTTTTTTGAAATTTCTAAGCGTCGGATCAATGAACGCGGATTTTTAGAGCATGCTGTATATCTGGGTACCTGAGCAGTGTGTAGAATACAAAAAAGATGGCGCCGATGATGTGAATGTGTGCGTGTAACAGATTTGCGTTCTTGAAAAAACTAAGAATTTTTACAAATAAAATTCATTTATTGTACAAAAGTGAGTGTAATTTATAACTATAATGTTTTATCCATCTAAAACAAAGTATATCCGTTAGAAATGTATTCAATATTAGGTATAAAAATACAAGAAAGATGACGACGAAAGACGCAACCCAATGAATCAAATTTTGAAACAGCTAAAAACCATTGTTATTTCATCAAAACAACAAACTTTTACTGGAAAGTATGTAAATATTAAGAAAATTTTAAATAATACTTACCTTTTTCGAAATTACTTCCAAAAAACACAAGTTTTCACACACGCTCTGCGGTCACTTCGCAACACGATAACTCCGTAATTTGAAATGAGTCCCTTGGCCGAAAGAACGAATAATATTCATATCTGATGGTTGTCTATGATAGGTTCATTCATTAGGAATAGATTTCAAGGTGATTTCAAGGGAATAAAACACTTATACCTTGTAAATAAAGACATTTTTGGTGCAAAGGTAACTTAGGCCGGATCCGGGACACAGCAGTCAAGAGTCAGCGAGCCTAGAGCCCGGATCCGGCCTTTAAGCAGCTAAAAGGTTAAACATTAGCATGAAATAGACCCACACAAATATGATTACACACAGAAGTAACTATCCATGCACGAGTCATACGTCATCTTAACGTAAAGAAGGATAGTGATTGACGATATCGATAAATTATATCGGTGCCCATAATGAAGTTTAAAGAATATTTTATTAAATTCAGGATATTCATTGTGGTTGTAGTTTTAATTTATAGTATAATACACCGTTTTTTTATCGTTTTAATCCCGAAGACCTCGCAATAGGTATCATGAGTAAATATACGTTGTGGCCAGATAGATATTCATTTTTGTAAAACAGCAGTTTTTTTCTTCGCTTATTTTGTTGATCTAATACGCTAAAGGGGCAATACTCATTGCGAGGTCTTCGGGATTAAAACGATAAAGAAGTAACGATGTATCAACTACGTAGTTAATCAACTAGTTAAGATTAAGTGGTAACCTGAAAAAAATGTTCTTAATTCATGCATGTTTTTGTTTATGTACCTTACTGAACAAGAAGAAAAAGGATGATTAAAAAGAACAACAAAAATACGTTGAATCTTTTATTTCTTTAGTAAAAATATAATTAAAACTTAAATTATCGCTTTAACATTCACCGAGATGTAATTAAGCAAAAAAAATATTCATTGATACCTGGTGTTCATTGATTTTTAAAGTGTATTAGCTTTGAGTATATATGCCTGATACATTTCTGGGGGTCAGTCTTTTTAGACAAATAGTTAATTCTAATGTTGGTATACTTTTGAGTTACTGTTTTTGCAAGTTCAATATTATGCACAATAAATTCGTCATCAAAATAATGATTCCCGATGCTTGGAAACAATTGTCTGCCGACATATTGTTTTAATACTTTATTTGTAACTAATTGTGGCGAACAGGAGGACTTCACTTTCTTATCATCATTTAAGTGTTTGCGGATCTCTAATTCACAAAGACGACATAAATCAATGACATCTTTTGCTGCATATTTTAAGCCACCCCGAGTTTTTTGATATGCTAAACTTTTTTCATTTGGCTCCCCACATAAACCCTTTAGGCATTTACTGCATTTAATTTTTTTAATTAAAGAAAATACAACGAAACCAGCTATATATTCCACTACCTTTTCTCCGAAAGGAGATAAGTAAGTTTCAGTCTCTATTTCCGAAATCATCTCAATTTCTTCAGAGGGTGTGGCCGTAAATAAAGTTTCGGTTTCGACCAGTTGGGAAGAAGAATTAATCTTTTGTACTGCAGAAGAACAGTTGAGTATGGATATTTTTTCTAAAGGGATACAGTTTGTACCCCTTTCGTTTCGGATTAACTCTGTATGAACTAATAATTTTTTGTATATCGCTTCAAACTGACGAGCTGATGGATTATCATTAAAACCACCGTGACTCCTGACAACAGAAAAAAAAATCTCGATGTGATCTTGGCTAATTTTGTGTAAAGGCAAATATGTTAATTGTGAGTTTGGATTTAACACCAAGTTTTCAAATAGACCTTTAGCACTTTCAATGCATACAAGAAATCCGAGGAAACCTGTGTAACGAGGGGATTTCAAAACGTTGACTCTATTAATATGATTGCTGTGATTTTTAATGTCAACCTCCAAATTCAATAGAACTGCTTTAGCTTCGTTCAATCTTTCAAAAGCAGTTTCATAATTTTTTAAATTAAGGGCTTGCTTAAACCCACTACCCCAAGTTTTACAATCTAGTATGTCGAAAACATCGTTCATTAGTTTCAAAAAATCTGCTGTCGCACTTACATTTTCGAACATGGGCAAGGTCAGTACATTGCTACAAAAAATCAATGCATCAGCTACACTTGTACTAAAAAGCTGGGCTGCAAGACGAACGTTCATTATTTTGGATTTGAAAAAAATATGGTTTGCTTTTAATTTATTGGCCATATAAAAAAGTTCCTGTTCTTGTATTTCATGTAAATTCTGAATGTAAGACCACTGAATATTGTTGCCAGGAATAGGTTAGTAAAAAAATCTATAATTCTCAAATGCATTACGAACTAATTTGAGCATATGACAGGGGTCTAAAAAGAAAAAACATTGTTGTCCTGTTGTAGGGTCTAAAATTGTCGTTTGTAAATTCCTTACATCCAAGCAGCAGCCTAACTCTTCGGACATAGCAATATTCGCTTTAGTACCATCACAAGTCACTGCTTTGATTTCAACACCAGTGTCGTGTACTAAGTGAAAGGCTTGCGTTACTAGTCGTGCTTTTAGTTGAGCATTAGTGCCTTTTACTAAAAAGTATGCAATGGGTAGCTTCCAGGTGGTGTTTATTCCCACTAATAAAAAAACCAAAGCATCGGTAGCTTCTTCAGAGTTATCAGAAACAAAATCGAATCCATAATCCACGTAACCGTATTGTCTTTGCGTGCTTGTTATATTTTCCGTTAATTGTTTTATTTTCATTTCATCCATAACCAAGGTACAGTAAATTTTCTTCTCCGGATTACATTCAGCCCTTAATTTTAATGCGATTAATGCCTCTTTTGTAAAACCTGGCTTTCCATCGATAGAACTATACCATTTTGTTAGAGTCCTTGGTGCAGGCAAACACGTTCCGAATGTTTTTCGCACATACCTATACGCTTTCGGCGAATAAAAATGTAAAGTTAAAGCAAAACACCTGAGTTCAGGTGAATATTTGGTTTTAGGTATTTTCCCTGTTCTACTTTTAATTAGCTGTCTGTTAAGAAGCTCCTTTTCCTCCACACTAATTTTGTCTAGGACCAAGCGTTCTTCCTTGTTAATAAGACATTTTTCAGTCAGGTCATTTAACATTTCTTGCAACCCTGTAACTTTTTTCTTTAAGTATCTTTTTTGTGATTGCAGTCGCTTTATTTTCATATTTTTCAATTTTAAACACTTTCTTAGTCTTATCTTTCTTGGTGTATCTGCTAACTGTGGTTCACAAGGTAAGATGCCGGGTGTAGATAATACTTCTGGACTTTCAGCTAATTCATATTTCATCTTTTTAGACGAAGACGGTTGCGATAATTCTGCTGGCGACTCTTCCCAACTATCAATCTGAAAAAATATATAATTATTGATGTATATCACTAACTGCCACTCGGAGACGTCTCGTCTCGGATTAAATTCATTATAAAAAGTTTTCTGCGTAGTACAATAAGTGTCACTATTTTTTTTATTCAATATACAATAAAGTTAATTAGACGTCTCTGAGTGCGACAATTTCAGTCTCACTCAAAGATTACATACTTAAAACAACTGAAAAATTATACCTATTAATAATTACAGTTAATCTCCTAAAAACCGACCAGACCAGGTAGGACTTGAACCCTCGTTCTTCATCGTCGCTCAAGCCCAGCGATGTACCTACTAACTCAACTATGTTACCGGGCGGTTTAATGTCCTGAGAAAATATCACCTTAATAGAAAATATTACTGAGAAGTATTGACAGCTCTTCATTGAGCTTAAACTTCTTTTTGCTACTACTAAGTTTTTGTTGTGTTTAAATAGTATAATATCTATGTATTTCTATCTACGTATGGAAATAACGAATTTAGTACGTCACTTAAGGCACGCTGTAAAACAAGGAATAGACAATAAAATTCACCTTAAATAATTTCAACGTTGGCACGACATTTTGTTTTAATCTCCTCTTGTTGTTAGATTGCATTTGGAAACAATCGCTTTCAAAATGCTGTGAGCAAATTGTGCTAGTTCGTTTAGGCACCCACGCAACATGATTTCCACAGGCTCGGGTCCAAACATCACGCAGAATTGCATCTTTTGGAAATCTAAAAATTAAATATAAACAGGTAATAATAAATGACACGTCTGAAGAAGATATCGATATTTTGATTTTTCACTACTACCGCACTAGCTTTGTTGTAGTGTGGCCATCATAATTTTACGGAAATTCCTTATTTGCAGAGTCGGTATATGTTGTCTTTTTTGTACTCTCCTTGGAAGTCCGGTTTGTTTGTAATAGATATTAAATTTTTGACGTCCCGTTTATATGGGAACTTGCTTAGCTGATTGACTAATCAAGTTCCCATATAAACGGAACGTCAAAAATTTAATATCTATTTTCGGGATAATAAATAGAAAGCAAAATCTAATTAATTTTATTGACACATTTGTAGAACAATTTTATTATTGTTCAGATTGATTTTTAAACTCTCATTTTTGATTAATACGGACTAAACTGACCGGTACATTTGTACCGTCATTTTCATTTAGAAAGCTTCAAAAGGACAACAAATTTAAGTTGAAGAACGTGTAGGAGAAAAGGTCTTAATGTTCAACAAGAATCCTATAATAAAATATTATTATTATGATTACGATCATATGGTTTTATATTTAAAAAATAATTATTTCAGCACTGGCAAAAATATATATAACAGCAATATTTTATTGTGTCTACTTAGATTAAGTAATAAACAGTATCCATAAATAGATACGCAATATAAGTTACAGTTGGCACTTTGAAAATTACGCAGGTAAATCATTATGACGCTTCAGTGGCAACACTGTTCGATGAAATTATTTTTTCAGTTTCTTGTAAATTAGTTGCATTAATCAATAGTATTGTAGTAAAATAATACTTACAGATGAAAAGTAACGTTATCCTTTTGCACACTAGAGGTTTCTGATCGCTTTTTGCACGAAAACACGCTACAATTTGGCATTTTTTTATTAGCTCCTGTCACACGCACTGGCAATTGCAAATGGCGCCTGGACGCGCTGGAACTAGTTTTATATAAAGGGAATGACCGGCGGTCTCGTACTTTGGCAGAAGGGAACGCCTGTCAGTGGCGTCTCCGGTTGGTTTAATGCTCTAAGGCTGAAGTGCATCCCTCTTTAGGATGGCGTGGGTGGGGCTGCTAATTCCCCTTTTTCGAAATTCCCAACGGCTGAGACGAGCGATCACACTTTCACACAGGCATACACAAAAAATGTCCACTTCACGGCCGTCCGAGTGATAATAACAACACAAACGCTTTTAGAACCAGTCAGTAAAAATTATTAAGTATTTATATCATTAGGATCCTTGAGTAATTTAAATTAGCGGAGACGCGACGCCATTTTTTTACGTGCTAGCAGCGGCTTGATCATAGACTGAACTTTATTTCCAACGGTCGCGTCACATCTCGTGTCCTGGTAGTTCCTCTCTTTCTCGCAAGTATGGTGGGAATAGGAAAGGAATATAGGAAGGAGTTATGAAAGTAAAAACAAAGAAAGTGGCGCCAACACACACTATTTGCGTCTATACTCACACCCACGAGTGCCAGTATAGAGGCAAATAGTGTGCGAGCGAGAAGTGAATAGATGCGCCGCCATTTCTGATCCCATTCTTTATCCGCACGGGTTGTAGGTGGTTACCCATTGTGTGTCTGCTGCAGCAACCAGTGGGTCGAGGCTCAGTGTGAAGCATCCGCACGACGCGAAATCACTGATTTTCAGCCGTCACCCAGAGGCTGCGCGGGTACACCGGGGATATAGTGACAAAATTACGACCCGTTTGGATCAGTGGTAGTGAACGCTGCCTCTGGTGCAAGGGTTGCGGGTTCGATCCCCGCACAGTGCAAACATTTGTGTGCATGAATATATCTGTTTGTATTGGTCTGGGTGTTATCTATGTATTATAAGTATGTTTTTACAAAAGAAAAGTATCATATGTATATATTTGTAATCCCACTGTTGATTCTGATATCCGTAACACAGGTGCTTGAGCTACCTATCTCGGATTCAGATCAATGTATGTGATTTCACAACATCACACAACAGTGGGATTACAAATATATACATATAATACTTTTCTTTTGTAAATATATACTTATAATACTTAGGAAACACCCAGATCAATCCAGACATAGTA
>JADPWL010002864.1:0-10605 GCA_019059595.1 Marasmia exigua | reverse complement strand
AGTTTTTTTTTAGATTTTCGCGTTGCTTTATAACTATAATGTAGCAATACGGAGATTAACACGACCCTATGACCAAAAATTCTGACTAGCGCATTATGCAATACGGTATTTGACAATTTTTTTTTCATTTGTGTAATCAAAAGACCTCTCAATGATAGAAACATCGTTGAAAGAATTACTTGATTCTCATTTAAACTACCTGAGATAT
Organism: Marasmia exigua; assembly: GCA_019059595.1. Classification (NCBI taxonomy): domain Eukaryota; kingdom Metazoa; phylum Arthropoda; class Insecta; order Lepidoptera; family Crambidae; genus Marasmia; species Marasmia exigua. The sequence goes on along the minus strand of JADPWL010002864.1, from coordinate 10,397 downwards.
CACAACTTTAAAATCACATTATTTTGGGCGAACCCAAAACGCTCCATACAAATGGCTACTGAGATGTGACGTCACACGCAAGTATTTTATATGCATTTCATTTGAATTTGGTATGGTAGCTATATCAAATGTTTCGTTTGTGTCAATGGTTTCATTATAATAGTTGCTGTAAATTATATGGGTTATTCAATGGTATAATATTTTTTTTAAAATTTCATACTTTTAAAATGGACTTGCCCATAAATCTTTGAATGACCATAAAACCGGCTAGACGTTATATTTTTGATTGAGAATTTTTGCTATTGGCACATATTTACCTATATTTTGATAAAATATTTATATTTTATAAAATCTCGAACTTAGTCAAATACCCTATTCATAAGATGTTTTTTACAAATTTTATTGATAATAACTAATTTAAGTTCATGTTCAGATTAATTTAGAAATATTAATACTTTTCATTTAGGAAGAATAAGAACCCAAACAGGCGTTCCCAAAGCCTCTCGGTCTTCTACCGGATTCATTTCGGGGAGTGTGCGGAGGTTCTACATAATTTGATCCCCCCAAGCCCATTCCATCATCGGACGACAAGGCGCGGCGAGTGCTTTCATCCTCATGTGGTAGAAATACCCCTTATCCGCACGAAGCGATTTGCTTCCACATTTATAATGCGGACGGCTAAGGAATGGAACTCTTTGCCGAGATCTGTTTTTCCTGACCACTATAATCTGGGCATCTTTTAGGCAAACGCGTATCATCATCGTCGCTTTCCATCAGGTGCGATTGTGGTCAAGCGTTAGATTATTGACCAAAAAAAAATTCACATTCACACGTCACGGCAAAGTGTCTCTTTCTTTTATATTTTCTTGTACTATGTTTGTGATGTGTTTACCAAATAAAATTTTATTCATTCATTCATTCATTCACATTCAGAGACTAAATGGACTATAGTGTAATAGCATTTTGTATGAAACTATGAAAAGCTCCCTCTATCTTAATCAGATTCTAAATTCGAACGTCTGACAGGATAGTATCATAACGTGAGTAACGTCACTGTGAAGAAAATATTTTTTTACGGACTTGAAAGTGTGCGTCATTGATGAGAATCGTCAATCCTGACATCTCGCTATCCATATTTTTATAACACTTGCATTGTCAACAGTATACTGGGTGTGAGCGTCACCTGCACCGATGAAGAAATAAAGCGGTACTACAGACGACAGGCGTTCCTGGTCCACCCGGACAAGAACCAGCAGCCAGGCGCCGAGGAAGCCTTCAAGATACTGCAGCACGCCTTCGATCTCATCGGCGAACCGGTAAGAGATCATGGGGCTATCTCGAGAAATAAAAAAAATGTTGGAAGGGGTGTCGCAAAAATAAGTATAATATGTCCTTGTACATTCCTTGAACATTTGGACTCAAAATTATCGAAGCTGTTATTGGGAGATTTATTAATTTGTCGAGTTTGGAGTAGGGAAGACATACAAAAAAATCGGGTGAATTCAGCCAATTCCTGATCATCTGGCAACCCTTTTTCCTTAGCGCTGAGCTAATTTGTTTATTCTATTTTTCTATGCCAAGCTTAAAATTCTATGGGTTATATCTGTCACCTTAGTTGTTGTTCCTGATACGATCACGCAAGGGGATTCCAAGTATAGCCCTCTCATATTTTGGAGACTGAGCCTTCTTGGGGAGAAGGTACATTGCGAGGATCGGAAAGTTCCTCGAGTGGAGGCCGCGTACATGCTGGCGCGCATAGTTAACGCTTCCACAAGGTTGACTGACGATCTAATGAAGTTCGCGGGAAATCCTTTGATGCGGGAGGCCCAGAACCGATCTGTGTAGGGAAAATTAGAAGAGGTCTACGTCCAGCAATAAACGTCCGTTAGCTGAAATGATGAATCAATGAATATACTTTTATTGCACTCAAGAGAGATGTACAACGAAGGCGGCCCTATGAATATGATGGTTTTTGTATGTCAGGAGCGTCGCGAGCTGTACGAGCGGCGCGCGCTGGAGTCGCGGCACGTGGAGGCGGCGTGGAGCGAGCTCAGCCACCTGCTGGCGCAGCTGCACGACAAGATGGAGTTCGCCGCCAACACCATCAGGTCAGTGAGTTCTATCATCAGGTCAGTGAGTTGGACCATTAGGTCAGTGAGTTCGACCATCAGCTCAGTGAGTTCCGCCATGAGGTCAGTATGTTCGACCATCAGGTCAGTGAGTTCCACCATGAGATCAGTGTGTTCGACCATCAGGTCAGTGAGTTCGACCTTCATGTCAGTGAGTTCAACCATCAGGTCAGTGAGTTTGACCATCAGGTCAGTGAGTTGGACCATGAGGTCAGTGAGTTCGACCATTAGGTCAGTGAGTTCGACCATTAGGTCAGTGAGTTCGACCATCAAATCAGTGAGTTCGACCATCAAATCAGTGAGTTCGGCCAAGAGGTCAGTGAGTTTGACCATCAAATCAGTGTGTTTTACCAATACACAGTGTTTCCTGAAGCCTCGAATTAGGACATCCCCTTTTTTTAAAGCATTGTAAAGCCTTTACTGTTACAACTGCAAAGCAAGAACTCCCGTGTTTCAATTCCGCTTAGTTACAGAGTAATATTTTTTTGAAATTGGATAATTTTTGAACCCGGTAAACCGAAATATATATATTTTTTAAAAACGTGCTAGAAAACTATTTGCTTTTGAAGTATTTAGGGGACTTTAAATTACAAATTTTAAATACATTTTTAAACTCATAGAGGGTGCATTTACGACAGAATCAAATATTTTTTTCTCTAAAGTTACAAGCTTTGCGCATTTTCTTTTCCATTAGAAATATAGCTGACAGGTACTTAATACTTCCGAGTGTATGTTTGCTCTTGATGTTGATTTTGAAGTGCGAGGTTGTTCAAAACCATTTACTGAGTCATTAAATACTTCTTACCGCAATCCATAAAAGAAGAAAGAATAAGCATTTTAAAACGGTCAATGTGAAATTGTCAATGCGTTGATCACTTAAAATTGGAGACTCTTCTTTGTCCACGTTATGAAAAACATTGTAAAATACCGTTAAAACAAAATGGTGTTTTGTGACAACCCTAAACAAAAACAAAAAAAATCTTTATCTCCTAACTTCCATGAGATGCGCATCTGGTTTTTTTTATGTGGTTAGTTTATGTTTTGAGCTATATTTCTAATTTAAAAAAAAATGCGCAAACCTTGTAATTTTAAAGAAAAAAATTATGGAAAAAAAAGGAAAATATTAAATTTTGTTATGAATACACTATTTATAAGTTTGAAAATATATTAAAAATGGTAGTTTGGAGTCCTCTAAATATTTCAAAAACAAATAATTTTCTAGCACCTACTCTTTTTTAATAAAAAATAAATTTCGATTTACCGGTGTTAAAAAAATATCAAATTTCAAAAATTTATTACTGGGTAACTAAGCGGAATTGAAACACGGGAGTTCCTGCCTTGCATTTATAATACTAAGGTCTTTCTATTGCTTAAAAAACAGGGGGATGTCCGATTTTGAGGCTTCAGGAAACTGTGCAATAGCTCAGTGAGTTCGACCATCAGATCAATGAGTTGGACCATTAGGTCAGTGAGTTCGACCATCCAATCAGTGTGTTCGACCATCAGATCAGTGAGTTCGACCTTCAGGTCAGTGAGTTCGACCATCAGGTCAGTGAGTTTGACCATCAGGTCAGTGAGTTGGACCATGAGGTCAGTGAGTTCGACCATTAGGTCAGTGAGTTCGACCATCAAATCAGTGAGTTTGGCCATGTGGTCAGTGAGTTTGACCATCAAATCAGTGAGTTTTACCACCAGGTCGGTGACAACGCGAATCGGTTTTTTCCAGACTCGTGACAGGCGGTCAGTTAACACTCACACATTCAAAACTCACGCAGTTGTATGAAGTTCTGTCTCTGTCCTTTCTTTACTCATGTGCTTATGTGACATGTGGCCCATTCATGTTATGCATGAAATGTGCGCCACGTAAAAAATGAAAAAGTAAGAAAGCACCTTGACTGTCAAAGTTACCCAGATTGACTGTACTGTTATAAAATGTTATTTAAAGTGTATGAAGTCCCTCCACCAGCCCATGGTCCTTCCTACCGTCTCGGCATACGGACCGAATCTTGGGAGACGCTCACCAGGTACTTGCTAAGGGCTCTTTCCCCGGTGCGTTTCTTCACTCCCTACAAAGTCTGTGTCTGTGTCCTATCTCAATGTCACTTCTCCCCAAATGGGGCGTGAAACATCACAACACAAGCGACTCGCGCTCGGGCAGTTCCACATCAATCAATCTCCTTCCTGATGTTAAGCCTTTTGTGTGCAAACGCACGCAACCGTCGAAAACCTTCTGCAGAGTTGACCATCTCTTGATGGTATACTGGTCCTATCTCGTTTCTGTTCCAGTCATTCAGCATCTGTTGCCGCTCTTCTTCATACAGCTGACATTCCCACAGCACATGGTCCCGTAAAGTGTATGAAATGTTAAAAATGTTATTTTACACTTTTTAGTTCTTGTTTTTTTTTTAATAATCGTGTATTTGTTGGGTAGATGCACGAACTGCGGGCGGCGGCACAAGCGCGTGGCCACGGACCGGCCGTGCTACGCCGCGCGCTACTGCGCGCAGTGCAAGATACGCCACTCCGCCAAAGAGGTACCTTTAATCATTCATCAACATCATCATCATCATCATCATCATCGTTTCAGCCAATAGACGTCCACTGCTGGACATAGGCCTCCCCCAATGTTCTCCACAAAGATCGGCACTGTGCCGCGCGCATCCAATAGATTGGAGAGTCTCCAATCTATTGGATGGAGACGACCCGTTTGGAACAGTGGTAGTGAATGCTGCCTTTGGTCCAAGGCTTGCGGGTTCTATCCCCCACAGTACAAACATTTGTGTGCATGAACATGTCTGTTTGTATTGGTCTGGGTGTTTTCTATGTATTATAAGGATATGTATTTACAAAAAAAAAGTATGATATTATGTACAACCTGTGCGGATAAAGAATTGGATCAGAAATGGCGGCGCATCTATTCACTTCTCGCTCGCACACTATTTGCGTCTATACTCGCCCCCCACGAGTGCGAGTATAGACGCAAATATGTGTGCGAGCGAGAAGTGAATAGATGCGCCGCCATTTCTGATCCCATTCTTTATCCGCACGGGTTGTATTTGTTAGTAATCCCACTGTTGACTCTGATATCTGTAACACAGGTGCTTGAGCTACCTATCTCGGAGTCAGATCAATGTATGTGATGTTGAAAAATATTTATATTATATTCCCGCGACCTTCACCAGATCGTCGGTCGACCTTGTGGGGGGCGCCACGGCTGCGACTTCCTGTACGTGGCCTCCACTCGAAGACCTTTCCGCCCCAAAGGCAGACTGCTCTCCTCGCTATGTGCCCTGCCCATTGCCACTTGAGGCATGCAATCCTTTGGGATATGTCTGTGACCTTTGTTTAATCGTACATATTGTATGAAAAAGTTATAAATTTATTGTAGACCCAAAAACTTGTGGCTAGATCAAGGTGTGCCAATAGACTGAAAGGGTCGAAGTAGGAAACCGGACCCTGGGCTCCGAAGCGAAAGCTTGTGATGCAACTAAGATAATGATCACCTCTAGTCAAAAATCCACTAGATGGCGTTACGTAGACATCAGGAGCCCAATTATCGGGATTGTCGATATGAAAAAACATGGCGGACGCATCCTTACAAAAAAACTATGTTTTAGCGATATATGTCGTATGATAATAAATGTCACTAGCAGGACAGGACAGGAAAGGAGATTGGTTATTTTCTGACGTGACATGTCAAATTGACAATATTACTAAATGTCACGAGCACGAGATTTGGGCTCCAGGTCCATTTAATCAACAAGGAGATTGGTTATTTTCTGATGTGACATGTCAAAATGACAATATTACATATAAAACAATGTGACGTCATCTAGCGGATTTTACATTTTGGCCCGACCCGGATATCGAACCCGGGACCCCAAGCGTAGCCGTCGCTTTAAAGTGCGACGCAATACCCACAGCGCCAACGAAGCAGATTATAAATAGAGCAAGTATCGATGTCAGTTGCGATTGTTTCCAGGGGGGACATGGGCGAGGCGAGTAGATGGGCTTGTGGTCATGTACTACGCGGCTATGGAGAGCCGTATACAGAATCACACAGGGGCTAGTGTCAGGTAACTAATTCTTTTGGCATATTTTTTATCATGTGATAGGTGGCAGACGAAGCAGAAATATGCCTGATTGTAAGCGATTCGCCGCCGCTCAATAGGACACCCGCGATACCAGTAGGTCACAGGTCGCTGCCAACTTAAAACCCCTTCCTCCGGATGACAAACATGCGCAGTAAATCACATTATTCAATGGTGCTATTAACCTGCCTCTAGTTATTATGTTATGAGATGAGGCAGGTTGACATTAATTATTAATTGTATAATAATGAATTTATATTATTTTATTTTAAATCAACATTTTTCTAATCATGGAATCAGGAAATTAATTTTATTATTATTCAAATTACTTTCGTCGTGTTCCTCCATGCTTAGTTTAATAGCATGTCACCTTGTTTTGCTACACCTAATAAGGGTAAATCACATTGAGACTTATATTTTATTTATCCTGAATTATGTAACTGTATTTATGGCAATAAACGAATAATAATAATGTTTTAACAACCATTTTGAGACAAAAAAGTACAAATAAATAAAATAATGTTTGGGAATCCGGTTATTTTCACTCACGCAGCGAAACACAGCACAGGCTGCTCACGCCGGTTTTTTGTGAGGCGTGGTTTCACTCCGGTCGAGCCGTCTATTCATGCTAGCGTCGCTCTCCCACGGTCAACTATTTGCTAAGTTAATATATATTTACCTTACAGGTTCGTGCATATAAATTTTACGGAGAGAGCATCAAAAAATTAGCCGAGTAATGAAATTATTCTCTTTGTCATATCTGTTAACTTTAATGTTGATTTATAATTTTGGTAGAAGAGAGAGATGAAAATGTTTACGTACTTTTAAGTGCAAGAAAAGAATAGAATAAATAATTTACTTTTCTTTCAACCAAACATTGTGTTTTATGTGATATGTGGGCAGAGACGGATCAACCTGATAGTAAGCGATTGCCGCCGCCCCTTGACACTCGCAACAAGAGTGAGTCACTAGTGCGACGGCAAACCTTTGAACAAGGTGTTTGAAGTGATAATTATCATGATCAATCTCTTTGAAATTATCACCGATAATTATCAGATAAAAGGTTGTAAATATCTTGATAAGTATAATCGAAAACAAATTTGCCATTTGTTATTCAGATAGAGAAAACCCCCGTCCAGTTAACGCAGTTGAGGTTGATGAAGATGATATTCCACTCATCAAATTTATTTTAAGTAAATAAGTACAAAGCTATTATCAGTTGTAAAAGTAATTATATAATTAGTTGATTAACTGCTCGTATTTTGGTTTGCCAAAAAAAAGTTATTATACATGAAATTATAAAAATAAAAAAATAAAAAGTTGAACTTTGATTGTAAAATGTCTCTAATTTATTTAAATCACTTGAATTCTAAACGTAAAAATATTGATATGTAAATATCAGTTAAAAGATACTAGGCTTATAATATGTTTTGATAATTATTAGGATAATTATCTTGAGAATTATTCGACAATTATCAAAGGACCTATTTATCTTGATAATTTCAACCGTGCTTTGAAACTACCCCCCCTACCCCTCACTTTATTATTTTTGGTAGTCCCTTTTCGGGACGTTTATAAAGTACGTGACCATATCTGTGCGCAGAAGGGAAGAAAACCTGAAGCAGCTGCGGCCGGATGCCACGTGGTGCGTACCGCATCGTGCTCGGCAACACGGCCGCCGCCCACGACTCGCCCCGCCGCAGCAGCACGTGTACGGGATCCTATCTCTCCCCTTTCTCTCCATTATATGTACAGTAAAACCCCGCTTAGCGCGGCCCCTTACGCCGCGAGTTTCACTATTGTTGAGGAGAAATATGAGGCGCCCCCTTACCTAGCGTCCGTATGGCTAAGCGGCATTCCGACAGAAGATAACTGGCGGCAGCCAGTGAACACCAATAAAAACATTCACAAATTTAATATTATGTTAGCTAAAAACCACCTTTCCTGTGGTACTCTGAACTAAATGACCAAGAAAGAAATAAAAAGAGAACATCTTATAAAAAACGAACAATTACAAATATATAAAAAAGAACACATAAAGAGGAGATCCGTCGCCAACAACTATAACGCGCGCATTTAACTTCTCTATGGTCGCGGGATCCGCGCTTTCTCTGAATACTTTGTTCTATGGGGATTCCCTCGTTCGTTTCGTGTGTTCATTTGTACCGTAATGTTAGTTCGGTAGGCTGGCAATTATGTTAAAGTGATTGATTAAAATGATTTGAATTTTTTGTATTAAGTTTTGACTATGTTTAATTATTTTATAAACCTCGATATACGCTCGATATACGAATTTAAGCTAACGCTTTTTTTCGGAACGCATCCTTCGCTTAAAACGGGGTATTACTGTACTTTACTATAGTCCGTAAGATTAGCTTGATTAGAATGACAGGTAAAACAGGGATCTGGAAAAACAGGTTGGCGAAACTTAAACGCATCGACTTCGCTGGCTCAGCCACCTCGAAATAATGGGAGAAGATCGTGCAGTAAAGAGAACCTGGGACGTCCTAATGGTCGAAGGCCAGTCGGCCGTTCAAAATACCGCTAAAAAGATGAGGTCGATTAGGATTTGCGCGGACTCCTGGTGGCAGGAAATGGCGCAATACCGACCGAGATGGAGGCTCTTATTATCGGAGGCCAAGACTCATTCCCTCTTATTACAAAAACTGCTCTGATACCGCTTTTAATCCTAAACTAGCAAGTTCATGATTATTATGGAATAATGTTAGTTCTTAAATTTTTATTACAAATCCTCTACTAACCATAGACAACTTAGTACCGCAGGATAGTGTCAAAATTGATCGAATCATTCAATCATTCGTTCAGTGACATTTCATTTTACATAACCTTATTTTGTTGTCTGAAGTAAAAATTCTAAAGATTGGTTTTTAAGCAACAATAAATTCAAATGTTGACCTAAATAAGGTTTCCAAGTAAAATGCATGGGAATTGCTTACATTTTTGGGATTAAATTCCAAAAATAAATTAACAAAAAAATAAAACTTCCTCACAAATAAAACGGAATGAACTGTCACAGGGATAAGTTGTCATGGTTACTGAATCGAAATTTGGAGGTTATTATTTTAGTTCTCATTTTAAACTAGGGGTCCGGATGGTTTAACTCTATTATTATAGTTGATATACTAAATAACGTTAAACATAGCTTTGTAATAATTTTTATTCTAGTTCTTCAGTTATTCCCAGTATTAATCACACTACTTATTTTAAACCACATTTTTGGAATAAGAGGGATTATTAGTTAGTTAGAATGACAGCTGTTGGTGTCACAGAAAAATGATCTTTAGGTCTATAGTAATAATAATATATGGAATGAAACATGGTTAAAACGATAAACCTTGTCTATTGAAGTAAAGGTCAAGTGACAGCTGACATTCTCTGAACGGTGGAACTACATAGTTTCGCAGACATGCTAACGGAACTAGTTCCGAAAGGGTAAGTCAATCGTTCCAGGTTCAATTCAGTTCCGGACATGATTTGCGCATCTCTATCTATGAGCGGCGGTTACCTGTTTTTTATTTGATAGGTGGCAGACGAGCAGACGGATCGCCTGATTGTAAGCGATTGCCGCGACACCACTGGAGTCACAAGTGCGCTGCCAACCTTTAAACCCCTTTTCCCCCGGATTGTGCCCTCCGGTAGCGAAATACAGCTCAGTGCTGCTTCACGTCGGTTTTCTGTGTGGATGTGTGTGTGTCAGCATTTGCGATGCCGCCGCTGGTATTCTCGTGGAACCTAGTTGCGAGTGAGACAATTTTCTTGTTTCGTACTTTTTAGAGCGTGTTTTTTTTGGTAGTCGGGTTTTAGATTTTAAACTTTATTTTTAACACCCGACGCTAAAACGACGGGGTGTTATAAGTTTGACGTTGTGTGCGTGTGTGTCTGTCTGTTGCATCGTAGCTCCCGAACAAATGAACCGATTTTTATTTTGTTTTTTTTTTTATTTGAAAGATGAATAAGGGGAGAATGTTCTATCATATATGAATCTATGTTGGATAAAAATCGATCCAAGATGGCTGCCGTCACAAAGATAGGTATTGTATGTTTTAACACAACTCCCACAATATGGGTTTCATACAAAAGGGCTTGAGTAGCAGAATATATTTACTGTGACAAATTTCAAATCCAAGATGGCCGCCGTCGGGTTGTTTTTTTAAAA
>JADPWL010002861.1:0-10544 GCA_019059595.1 Marasmia exigua | reverse complement strand
CCACTCTCAGTTTAGCGAACTATTGAGTTAGCGTGTGCAGAGCTGGAGCGGCATGTCATTGTCTGTATGTATAGGCCCCCAAATGGGAATTTTACCATGTTTGAATCCATTATGGAAGAAGTTTTGAGCAAAATATGTTCATCTAATAAAAAAGTAGTTGTTTGTGGAGATTTATTTATTTATTGGATTATCAACATAAGAAACAGCAATACATAATTATTATCAAAGTGACATAGAATTAATAATTTTAACTGCACTTACAATTAGAGATAACCACATCTTGCATAAGTTAAAAAAATAATGGGAATATAATAAAATATCAGTAAAATATCAATAAATTGTTATTAACCTACAAGGAAATCATTATAAAGTATTTTAACCCTATCATTATTTAAAATATACTGTGTTATACATTATTTAAATTATTAAAATGATTAAATCTACATGTTTAACCACGTCATTAAAATCATAAGACGATTGAAATGTCCTAAAACGAGTCAAATACCCTTTTGTGGGGCGTTGCATGAATATTATTATTCAATCAATTTAATTGTGACATTTGTGTGAATTTATTTATTTATAATAAATCCGGGAATGAACCCGCGATATTCTGAGTTTATGGTAGGTAGGTATAATGGGAATAACATAACATACCATTTGGTTACAGCCACGCAGGCAGTAGGTAGGTATTGCAGAGTCCCGTCTCGGACGCGGCTAGGCTTGTACTTGTACGCTAGTAGGTACATCAAAATTATGATCTGTGTTGTTTGTCTTCACGGTATAGTAACAACGGACTCCCATTAACTGGAAAAAGAAATATAACTGTATCACACTGGCAGTAAGAAAAGAATTTTCTGTTTTTTTTTTTGGGCAGACATACATATTTATTTCTGAGATACAACGGGTTGATGACTTACCGCAGGTTATAACATGCAGGCTAGCATTGACTGACCGTAGCGACGTTCCATTTTATTTACTTGTATCTTTTTATTACACACTGACTTGTAGGCACTGCTTGCATCTAATCCGCACCTCACATAAATAAATACATACAATCTCCTATATCACATGACAGTTTCATAATGTTCATTTCGTTTTATTTTATTTCATTGAATGCTATTGGTGGTTGTTGCTATGGGTTGGGTGACCATTGCGCATCCAGTTGCAGTGCAGACTGATCCCGCGTTTATCATCGATGCCTCGTCCTGTAGCAATGGGTCGATATATGTACTTAATTATAGGTGCATAATAACTGTATGCGCGCGCTAGAAGTTGTTTTGATTTGTTAGCCGTAATAATTTTATATTTAAACTGTAGATACCCACACTCCTATTTATTCATTATAATAATTTAATAGTATGTATCTCATTATGTATCTCAGTATGTACCTCAGTATGTATCTCATTATTATTTGATATTTTCTTCTTAGTAGATATATATACCCACATTACACATACACGTTAGGTACACAAAATACACTAGACAAGCGTCCGTGGCACTCATTCAGCTGGTCTCACTGAAAAAAAGCGTCATGGCCTTTGTCTGGGCTGTGACATAAGCTGAGTGAGGGCCATTTATACTAGACGTCATAACACATCATTACATTCATTTGGCACTGTCTGGACATGATTGAATATAGTTTTGGGTTTTTTTTTTCCTTTTGTTTTATTTTTATGTATTTTTGATTGTTTTATGTTTTGTTTTCTGTTTGTACCAAATTGTGTTCTGTTTATAATTGCTATATGTTCTGTGTTGTGATGTCTATAATAATAAATATTTTCTTTCTTTCTTTCTTTTCTTCTAATAATGTCATATGAATTTTGAATGATAAATGAATGGAATTAAAAACAATGTCAGAAATGAATAATTTTAAATACAAAAATAATGGATTTCGGAGTAATTGTTACATTGCTGGTTGAGGTACGTTTAATTTCAAGGTATGTATGAATTTAGGGAGACTCTGAAAGTTTATGTCAAGTTCTGGCAATTTCTTTGTTAGATCGTTATACAGACGAGACACGCGGAACAAGGGTGAGCTGCGGCCTAAGTTAGTTCTATAGAGTTTGTTTTTGAACAAACCACACGGGTGTCGAGGTAAACGGGTTGGCATATTTAAATCAAGTTCTTTGAGTAACTTCGGGCTGTCAACATGGTTGTTTAACACTTTGTGTAAGAAAGACATGTCCATGTAGGTACGTCGACCAGAAAGGGATTCCATCTTAAAATGCTTGAGTCGATCAATGTAAGATTTGATGTTTCTAGGAGGTCTGAAGCGGTATGAAAGGCTGCGTAACATTTTCTTCTGCACTCTCTCCAGTCTATTAATGTGCACGTTGTAGCTTGGACACCAAACCGTACTGCAATACTCCAGCTTACTTCGCACGTAGGCATTGTAAAGCAGGATGACGGAGTGTGGATTTTTAAAACCTTTGGTGCTCCTTATTATAAAACCAAGCGATTTATTTGCATCATTTATGGTTTTATCAATATGGACCGTAAATCGTAGGCGAGCATCCATTAAAACACCCAGATCCCTTATGACTGAGACTTCTTCCAGGCTTTTGTTTGCTATTGTGTATTCAGACATGACCCTATTGCGCTTCCTGGTGAACTTGATATGGTGACATTTCTTGGTATTTAGGAACATCTTATTATCCCTGCACCAACTCTGGAGCCCATCAAGATCCTCCTGTAATTTTGCTGAGTCAGTAGCACAAGAAACTATCTCGTTAATTTCAGGTCATCAGCGAAGAGATAAATATTACTATAATTTATATTCTTACAAATGTCGTTAATGAAAACGTTGAAAAATAGTGGACCCAGAATTGAACCCTGGGGCACGCCTGAATGTGCAACAAAAGGATCGGAATGCTTGCCATCGACAAGAACCCTTGATGGACGGCTCGTAAGGTAGGACTTACACCAATCCAGCAAATCGCCCACAACCCCGAATGTGGTCAACTTCTCCAAAAGTATTATATGGTTGACTTTGTCGAATGCCTTAGAAAAGTCAGTATAAACTGCATCCACTTGTAGCCCCTGATCAACTGCATCCATCAGCTCAGCTGTGAAGAGCATTAAGTTAGTGTTAGTTGATCGTTTCGCCATGAAGCCATGTTGATCAGTAGAAATGCATCCATAGATGTGTCTATACAATACAGGACTGCACTAATGACTCGAACACTTTGGCCATTGCTGAGAGGATGGATATAGGCCGATAGTTGGTTACACACTCCTTTTTGCCAGATTTGTAAATAGGCACTACTCTAGCCTGTTTCCATGTGTCAGGGAACGTACCCGTTTTCACAGATCGGTTATACAGCATTGTTAAAGGTAGCGCCAGATTACTCGCACAGTTAGTCAATCGGAGTGGATGTATATTATCTGGACCTACACCTTTTGTAGTATCGAGTTTCTCCAGTTTCTTTTGAACTTGGGAAGTGGTGAACTGCGCAGACCCAATTACGTCAAGGCCTTCAGCATGGCGTGATGTTAAGTTATGGGTATCATTACCGGCAATGTATTACTTTTCTCATAGACTGAGGAAAAGTGGGCCGCGAATAAATCAGGGATACGATTGATGTCTGATGAGGCAGTGCTGTTGTGCACCATTGTGCATGGATATGAAGAGCTATTTTTACTTAAGTTCTTGATGTGCGTCCAAAACCGTTTTGGGTTTTTCTTAATGTCAAATTCAATTGAAGAGATGTAGTCGTTGTAGCACTCTTTGATCTTTCTGGAACAGTCACGTCGCAGATACTCAAATTCTATTTTATGCAGTGGATTACCGTATTTTTTGAATTTTTTGTGGTATTTAAGCTTCTGTTTAAGAAGCAATATAAGATGCGAGGAGAACCATACAGGATAAGTACCACTACTGGTTACCGTCATAGGGACATGTTTGATAATGATTTGGTGTAGAATTTGATAGAATCGAGCTAACATATCGTTTACATCGCAACACGTACTGAACTCTTCCAGCCATTGAACAGATTTAAGTGATGTGTTGATTGCCATATAATCCGCCGTATGAAAGTTGTGACGTTTTACAGGGATTGCTCTCTTAGGAGATGCTATCATAATTTTTAATTTCAGTTCAAGTGGTGGATGGAATGTATCCACACTGCGAACAGGTTGTAGACATTCTTGTATTTCCAGTCTCTCCCGATTACACAGCAATAAATCTAAGATTTTGTTATTTTTATTTGTCACAGGGTTAAATTGTTTGAAATCGTTGATCATTATAAAGTCAATGAGGTTGCACAATAATTCACTATCGCCATAGTCCGTGGGAGTCATGCTGAGTGTATCATCATCCTTATTTTGTAGCCAAGTTATGCCATTCATGTTGAAGTCACCAGCGATCAAGGTACATACCTGCTTCGCTGGCAGTTGTAAGTTTGAGCTTGCTTTTCCGACAAAAGTTTTCAAAGTATTTATTTTGACTGGTGGTGGTAAGTATACCGCACATATATTCACTTGGGATGCCGTACTTCTGGTTTTGGATGAGACTGAGACCCACAAACCTTCGCAGTCACTTTCATAATCCATGAGTCGAGTTATCTAAACTGTTGATATTTCATTTTAATATCAACATTTTAGATAACTCACAGAACTCTGTTAGGTTTCTGAATCTCTTTAAATCATTTAATTTACATCATCTTTTCGACGAACCCACTCGAGTCACACCCACCTCAGCTACTTGTTTAGATAACATATTTTGTAACTGTGAAGTTATGGACAAGTCCATAATAAATTTTATCAATTCTGACCATAGTGGTCAAATGACTGTGTTTGAGCACCGTCATGCCCCTTCTTCATATAGTTTTGTATGTAGACCAATCACTGAAAACCGTATAAATAAATTTAAAGAAACTATCTCACAAAAGTTGTCTACATTGTCCTATAATAAGGGAAATGTAAACCAACATTATGATAAATTATTTAATGTCGTTGAAAAAGAATTTAATGGTATCTTTAGCAAAAGAACCATTAAAACAAATACCTCTAAAACCAAATTCAGTGACTGGGCCACTACAGGTATTTATAAAAGTAGAAAGAGGTTATTTGAATTGTATGATATTAAGGCCAACTCTAATGACCCAACGACATTGGAATATGTTAAGAAATATTCAAAACTATTTAAAAAAGTATGCGCAGTGGCCAAATCAAATTACTTTAAAAATAAGATAATGAAAGCTAGTAATAAAAGTAAAGTTACATGGAAAATTATAAATAAAGAGACTTGCAAAAACAAAACACAACACAGCAAGCTCTCTCTTAAAATTGATGGCAAATCTATTGATACAGACTCTGAAGTGGCAAACACATTTGAGTCATTCTTTTCAAACATTCCAGTCACTACCACTAAAACATTAAATTCGAGCCCGCATCTCGCTGCTTCTCTCATCAAGTCGCACGTAGATGAGTGCACCACATCTTTTAGATTTAGTCATGTAAACTCAGAGATTATTCTTAAAACATTAAAAGATTTAAATATTAAAAAGACTGAGGATGCATGGGGAATTTCGATAGATATAATAAAAAATATTATACACTCTATCGCACCCCACTTAGCTATAATATTTAACGAATGTGTTGACGAGGGTTAATTTCCAAATAAGATGAAAATTAGTAAAATCATACCTTTATTCAAATCTGGAGAAAGGAGTGACCCGTCTAACTTTAGGCCAATATCCATATTGCCAGCACTCAGTAAAATATTCGAAAAAAATATATTTACTCAACTTTTATCTCATTTTAATATTAATAAATTACTGCATGAAAAACAGTTTGGATTTACTAAAGGAAAATCCACTACTGATGCAGGAGTGGCTCTTATCAAACATGTTTTTGATGCGTGGGAGAAAAAGCAGGATGTAATAGGTGTTTTCTGTGATTTGTCGAAAGCATTTGATTGCGTTAATCATGAAACACTATTGATGAAGTAACGGCATTACGGTGTATTGAATAACGCACTCAATCTTATTTGTCTGATAGAATTCAAAGGGTTAATGTTAATGGAATCGACTCTTCTGGCGCTCCTCTATTAATGGGAGTGCCCCAAGGCTCAATATTGGGGCCTTTGTTGTTCTTAATATACGTAAATGACCTTCCATACTTTACGAAAGATCTTTGTGAGATAGTGTTATTTGCTGACGACACTTCCTTGATTTTTAAGGTTGATAAATATAAAAAATCAATTGACGACGTAAATGATACTCTCTCACAGGTATTGCACTGGTTTACGACCAACAATTTACTTCTTAACTCAAAGAAAACTAAATGTGTAAAATTCACCATGCCAAATGTAAGGCAGGTCGATACAAGTATTAAGATGAACAATGAATCTATTCAAATCATTAATTCCACCGTTTTTATCGGTATAACTATAGATGCGAAATTGCAGTGGAGTCCCCATATTGCTGCCTTGGCAGGAAGACTAAGTTCCGCTGCATATGCAGTAAGAAAAATTAGGCGTCTGACTGATATCGAAACGGCAAGACTGGTCTATTTCAGCTATTTCCACAGTGTGATGTCATATGGTCTACTGTGTGTGGGGGTCTGCTGCTGACATACAAACTATTTTTGTATTACAGAAAAGGGCCATCCGCGCTATATACAGCCTTAGATCACGTGACTCACTTAGGGAAATATTTAAAGAAATAAATATTTTAACCGTGGCTTCCCAATTTATCCTCGACTGCATTATGTATGTACGTAAGAACTCGCACACTTTTCCAAAAAAGTCCGATAGTCCATAGTCTTAACACCAGAAATAAACATAGGCTTGCCGTCCCGGTCCTCAGACTTCATAAAATCGGTAATTCGTTTGTTGGCTTAAGTATTAAGATATTTAATAAGCTACCACAAAATGTCATTAACCTATCACTGGATAAGTTTAAGTCCCATATTAAAACCTGCCTAATGAAGAAAGGTTACTATAGTGTACAAGACTATTTAAATGATAAGGATTCTTGGTCATGTTAATTCATTAATCTTTTGAGTTGTTATTCATAGTAGTCTATTAACTTTCATAATTGTATTTTTTTCTCTCTTATCAATTGAAACTCTGTAACATCATAAATATTTGAAAAGAGTAACTACTGAGTTTCTTGCTGGTGTCTTCTCAGTAGAAATCGACATTCCAAACCAGCGGTAGATACTATGTCCTATTTTGACATTCATAAGTGTTCTGTGTGGACCTAAATTGAATAAAGAATTTTTTATCTTTTATCTTTTTATCTTTTGTTATTCATGTTTTTTTTTTATATAATAGGTAGGCATACGAACAGACGGATCACCTGATGGTAAGCAATTGCCGCCGCCTATGGACACCCGCGACACCAGTGGAGTCACAAGTGCGCTGCCAACCTTTAAACCCCCCCTATCCCCCCGGATTGGGCCTCCGGTACCCTCACTCACGCAGCGAAACACAGCACAGTGCTGCTTCGCGCTGGTTTTCTGTGAGGCTGTGGTATCACTCCGGTCGAGCCGGCCCATTCATGCCGAAGCTTGGCTCTCCCACGGTGAAATGTTATTCATGTTCACGTTATAGATGTACTTTTCCGTTTTCTATTAATATTGTCAGCATTTTTTTCATGTTGTTTGTTTTATTATGAGTCGTCGCTCGAAGGTATAGCCTGAAAATCAGCGCTGCAGCGGCTGCTTAGCGGTTGTTGTAGCACATGCTGAGGCTGAACTTTGTTGGCCGCAACTTGATAATATTTTGTACTTATTTAGATTTGTATGTAATGTGTTGTGGTCAATAGATTATTTCTTATTCTTATTCTTAAGACAGGTATTTTCTCGATGAGCGATGATAACTCAGTGGATGAACGTGGAACGTGTCTTCCACACTGGAGGTCGTTGGTTCGAATTTGACCATGCACCTGTGGATTTTTGAAATCTATGTAAGTATATTTACCATTAGTTCGGCGGTGAGGGAAAATATCGTGAGGAAACCAGCACGTGTCGGATAGTTTCTGAAATGTGTAACCCAGATTCAGATGGTCTGGTTTAGACGCAGTCGCTTCATTGTTATAATTACCAGACTCCCCAAACCCTGAATCATGGTCCAAGTTTACCCCGGGCTCCTAAGCGAACGCTTTGCACGAAACTGGGAATGACATTCAAATGAGAGAGAATAAATAATACATTTTCCATGTACAACCCGCGCGGATAAAGAATGGGATCAGAAATGCGTCTAGACGCAAATAGTGTACGAGAAGTGAATAGATGCGCCGCCATTTCTGATCCCATTCTTTATCCGCACAGGTTGTAAGTGTATTTTGGGTCAAACTTTATTTTCGCCACCAGCATTCTTAGATTCTTGCAATTGAATTGTGCCGTTTTGTTAAGTCAAGTTGTTTTTTATGTACATATAAAAAAAAATCACAACATCACATACATTGATCTAACTTCGAGATAGGTAGCTCAAGCACCTGTGTTACGGATATAAGAATCAACAGTGGGATTACAAATATATACATTTAATACTTTTCTTTTGTAAATACATACTTATAATACATAGGAAACACCCAGATCAATACAAACAAACATGTTCATGCACACAAATGTTTGTACTGTGCGGGGATCGAATCCGCGACCCTTGGACCAAAGGCTGCGTTCACTACCACTGTTCCAAACGGGTCGTCAAAACTTGTAACTCGGCACTTTTTTATAAGTATGGCCTGGCTCAGATATGTAGTTATGCTTTAAGGGAACAGTGTAAATGCCTAAAAACTATTCATTTTGCAAAAGAAATGTGTGCGTGGGTATACTTGCAACCAGTAATGCTGTAGATCATATTTCGCAAAATTCAAGATTAACACTTCAATCAATCAGTATACTTACTAGACTTGTGTTCATTTGTTTTCAAATACCGTTCCAAATTTATAAAGAAAGTCACTATAACAGCTAACACTTGGCAAAATGAAAACTTCATTGACCATTATCCAGAAAATGTAGTCTAAATCGTAGTCCTTACTATATGGCTGTAAAAGTTTTTAATAAACTTCCTCTGGCGCTGCGATCAGAAACTAAACCATTGAAATTAAATAACCTACTTAAAGATTTTCTAATAAAAAATAATTTTACTCGATTGATGAATATATGTATGTCTGTAAAAACCTGTCCATAAAGTATTAGGTAGCGAATAATCTTATTAATAATCGTTTTATATTGTTTTAATGTAGAATTGTTAAATCTTGCTCAATAAAATTTAAATCTAAATACGCTTGCAGGGTTTATCTGGACATTAAGGTGACGAGTAGGGCACACTAGCGACGCCAATCGATTTTGATTTTTAGCTACTAAACCGCATCTATTAAACAATTTCGGGATTACAACCTCTCGGCAAACACTTATACTATTTATGAAATAACCGTGCATAAATGTTGGGTCCAACGCATACGCGAAAAATTGTTATTACGTAGGTACGGTTATTTCATAAATAGTATAAGTGTTTGCCGAGAGGTTGTAAACCCCGAAATTGTTTAAAATAGATCCGGTTTAGTAGCTAAAAATTTAAATCTATTGGCGTCGCTAGTGTGCCCTACCCGTCACCTTAATCTGTTTCATAACACCTATAAACCATAATTATGCTTGCAATAAAGAATTTGAACATTGATAAAAAAACTTTGAATTTATGTTTTTTTGCCATCAAGTGTTCCTTGGTACAATTAATTTGATAACCTCTATTTATCAAATTAATTGTACCAAGGAACACTTGATGGGAAAAAAACAGCTGACCCCGTCTCCTGTACCCCAGGCAGCCGAGCGCGGCAGACACGAGAGGGGCGGGGCCGGCGCGTGTTCCGCGAGGACCAACAACCCGTTGGGCCAATTACCCGCTGCTACAGGCGTCTACCTGCAGCGTGAGGAGTTTGAGCGACAAGGTTCCTGGCCGTGTTCGGTATGATACGTTACAACTTTGGGAAGGCAAGGTGGATTAGAATGTTGGATGGGTTTAACATTTTTGGGATGGGTTCATTCTCTGGCAATTAAAGAAATAAGTACTTATACAATGTAACACACTTGTGAAAAACGCGGTAGGTACAGGAGAACGGTAGATAGGTACAGGAGAACGGTAGATAGGTACAGAAGCATGACGAAGAGTCGCTAAATGCGCCATCGCACATAGAGAATTCTCAGACGGTTAAAATAGCACGGTGTATAAATACAACTAATGGCCCGCCGTCACTTCTCTTCGGGACAATATGTAAGACTCGGTCCCTTTTCTGCTACCGTATTAGTTCCGTGTCATAAGCGGAATTCACTTTCATCACGAAGCCTGCTGTTCGCCTGCCTCCAAACAACCAAAAAGTACATGAACTAGCAACGCTAGCGTCCTGCTATCACTCAGGTGAGGGTAGTTATGTGAAGTAGGACATGAAAAGGGCGTGGATGCCTCACAAAAAACGAACCAATGAAACTCTTTGAAACGTTCCTAAAATCAGTTGAAAAGGTTTTCTAACACCTTTCTGTGAGAGTTTTCAGGTTTTTTCATATACTGAATCGCCACTACCTTTCCTGTCATTATA
>JADPWL010002858.1:0-12050 GCA_019059595.1 Marasmia exigua | reverse complement strand
TAGAAGGTAACATAATATTTTCTGGGCGAATAATGCTATTAAAAGAGCCTTGTTTAATTAGTACCCATTAATATCCAGTCGGATACCGGTACCTCGGCTACTTACTTCACCCCAGATATGAGCCTCTTTATAAGGACGCCCGTAAAGAAAAGGATCAGATTATAAAAAAAATTGGTCATTTGAATTTTCCGGCGCGTCAGATTAAAGGTAGGGGGATTAGTTATATGCTAACACATCTATATTCCTCTAATCATCTGACATTTAAGGTGACGTCAAGAAGGGGGAGGGCTACAAGTTGAAAAAAAAAAACGTCATCTCGACATTCTCCGAGCCGTGGTTAAATTTTTTTTTTATTTGAAGGGATAGATCAAGATTTATGAGAAATATATAATCTGACGATTTCCACAAGCCGAAGTAATCAAAATTAATGTATAAAGTTTTATATTCGTGCAACTCACGCGAATGCCTGTCATTCCCCCTCTCCGCGTTTCTATTCTCTCATCACTTTTCCTCTATCTATTGACTCTCTCATTCCGTCCCTACTCCACTCTTTTCTGTTGCCATGAAGCTGATCACAGATACGCGTTCACGACCTTGTAGATTTACAACGTAAATATAACCAACGTTTTTTTGTTTATTTCATGATTTTATATTGTTGTGGTTCGGTTCTAGTGAAGAGGAGATGGAGTAAAACTCCGAAGTCCAGAGTCGTATTGGATTATTATTTACAACTTAGAGCCAGAGGGAAGATATTCTACCGATGAAGATGACGAATTAAAAAAAACATGCTTACAAAACTTATTTTTATAATTATTTTGTTTTAAATACATTTCTTCTACAAAAAAATTCCACTTTTTTAATATTTTGCATGCTATTTCTTGAGCTTTTCACTTTAATTAAGTTTCATGATTTTAGGAAAAATGAAAAAAAAAAATTTTAATTGGCAGATTAGGCGTATCCTTCGTAATATCTCGTAATCGTCAGATTTGGTGATATATTACGTCCAGGGGCATTATATTACCTATATATCTTTAATCTGACGCGCTTGAGTATTCAAGATGACGATTTTTTTGCACATTCCTAATATGGCCCTGAGCTTGCTCGTTCACATCTAGAATCGTCAGATTATTACTAATAGCTTTATTTTTAAGTTTACTTAACATTCCTTCTTCGAAATCTGACGCGCTCGATAAAATTTTTTTTTTTTTCAATTTTCAACTCCTTACGTACGACCACCCCCATCAATGAAAACTATCAGATTAACATACGTACATGTTTGCAAAAAACGTTAAACATAGATTCTATCATATCTGACAACGCTCGAAGTATGTCCTGCAACAGTTATTTTGTTTACATTTTTTGAAAATCTAAGTTGCGCCTCTAGTCCCCCACCGATGAAAAAGGTTATATCATATGACATTTTTTTCTTCTTATCATCTAAGCTTTGCCTCATAGTCTCATGACGCTCAGAGTAAATCCCGATTTTACACGGCGGGTCTCCCCTACTACATGCTCGATCCATTCACGTGTCCCTTCATTATGTCAGCGATGACATCACAGGTTGCTCAAAGCGGTTATAGCAGCCGGTGCACGCTTAGAACCCGCAATTCGTCGTCTTATTTGCAACCCTCACCAAGAGTAACCAGACCTATTGCAAAAAAATAGAATTAAAAATTGTAATCCGACTACGCTAGATTGACATACCCACTGATAAGGTGACACATTTTCAATACTAATAATGAATAAAAATCATAGAACTAATTATAATTGTTATAAAATACTAGTTTCGATCAGATTTTTCTCTAATCATTCATCCACCTAAACCTATATAAAAAACTGTCGAGGAACACAACGCCGAAACGTCCATCATGACAACACTCTGTCTCATTTTATGGCGGCGAGGAGCGCGCCCTTCCATATTTCAAAAGGTCAGCGTCGTTCCTTTTGTTTTTTCTGTAAATTTACTTCTTCTCCTGTAACCTTATACCTCGGTTGTTTTCTTTAAATTTTTATGGATTAATTAAATTAGTTGTTTATTTTTATTTACAAGCTCTGCCTTTTATTAAAACACCACACATACGTTTCCCGAATCCCGCCGGCATAGGCCTTGCCGGTAACAGAATTGTAGCCTCTTTCCAAGTTCACAACTCAACACAACCTTTAAATGTGCAGAAATCTTAAAGAGCGGCAAGTTATTGTATTTTATATTTTGAAATATTTAAACAGTGCAAAAATGTGTATTATAATTAACACTTAAAAAAATTCATTCTACGATAGTAATATTAAATTTCTCTTGGGCTTCATCTTTATAAATTTCTAACTGTTTTTGCGTTGTTGTACTCCTATATTTTATTTCAATAATTTTATACATAGTGCCTCTGTCATTCCACCGTAGGTGCCCCTGAAAACCAGCGCCTCGCATTATTATGTCTTGACTATTATGCTGAGGATCACCTTTTCGGCACAAAAAGTTCTTTAGTTGTAAGATAAATGTAACTAGGTTTAAGTTGTTGCTGAATAAATATTTTCTATTCTATTCTATAATAATAAAAAAGAACTTCACCTTTTTTTCGGGTAGTATCCACTGCGATATTATAATAAATAAATAAATAAAAATAAATAAATATTTCACAACATCACATACATTGATCTGACTCCGAGATAGGTAGCTCAAGCACGTACGTGTTACGGATATCAAAATCAACAGTGGGATTACAAATATATACATTCTTTTATAAATACATACTTATAATACATATGATTTTCATAAACAATATATTGCTAATATCACGCGAACAGTAATAAGGAATCGATTGATACCTCATTCAGCAAAATCAGGCAGGTTTAGGCAGAATCGGGGAACATACATACATAGACTGCTAAAATCATAACCCTTCCTTTTTGGCATTGCCGTAGTCGGGTAAAAAATATCTTTACGACAAAACTATGGAATGAAGTATGTAGTAGTAGTACCAGTCTGCGGCATTTCCGAACTGATGCAATCAGCAAACCTTCAAGAATAGAGCGTACTGATTTTTAAAAAGCCGGCTTCGCACTTTTTTATGTTACAGGTGGCAAACAAGCAGAAGGATCGTTTGCTCGTCTGCCCCCTAACTCATAAAAATATAATTAAAAATGAAAACTCTACTGCGGTTATCGATTACTATAATATATTTTATTTATGTATTTGTATTTAAACTGTCTGTCTAAGTATATAAATATTTAAGATTGCACCGCCCTTAACCTTCATCAAGTGTCCTTTACCCAAAGGTTGCCTTGAAGAGATCCGCCTTCGTTTTACACATCCTGTAATACGTAGTTTTCAAGTATTTTGAGTGCAATAAATGTATACTCATTAATTAATTAATTAATTCATTAATTACATGTCTACTGAGTTACGGACGCTGTTGCATTGATTGTAAAACATTGAATAATTTAATTAATATTAAACAAAATCGAAATCTTTCCCCTCCCAGACATTGAAGTCCCAACGCTGGACAACGTCCGGTCCGCGGCGCTGCTCGGCTACAAGATCGCCAACTACAACCACGTGATCTGCGTGGGCCCCACGGGCACCGGCAAGACGGTCACCATCACCTCCAAGCTGTCGCGGGGACTGCATAAAAAGTTCATTTGCGAGTTCATTGTCTTCTCTGCCAGGACTTCGGCTAACCAGACACAGGTAACATTACAGCCGGCGCGTGGTACGGGGGTACAAAGTCTTCCGTTGATTTGATTTCTATCGACTAAAGTACGATAATCCCGAAAAATTGGTAATTGCTCCCTATAGTTCTAAAGTAAAGCAAAAAAAAAAGTAAAGTAGCAGCCTATATACTGTCCCACTACAGGTCAAGGTGTGGTCCCCGGCAGAGTTGAATAGGCCACCCTCACTCTTACCGAGGTGTCGTAAAAGGCGACTAAGGTAAAGCTGCTGGCATGATCATCAGCACCCAGAGAAGGAAAACTCTGCATTTATATCAAAACCCTCGCCAACTCGTCTGCCAAGCGTGGTGAGTATGGTAATTGCCATCAATTACCCCTCATGTGATGGAGGGAGGCCCGTGCCCCAGAAGTGGGGACTTAAATGGGCTGACGATGATAATAATGACAGGGCAAAAGCCCCTATCGTAGAAATGTCGCTACTTTGATGAGATTGGTTCACTGTCAAGAAGCATAAAAATTTTAAGCATAAAATAAGTTAGCATAATGTAATTACTACTAATGATAATTCCGCATAATACTAATAAGCACAACAGTTTTTAGCATAAATGCAATAAGCATGAACATGATTAAGCATAAAATAATTAACCATAAGTCATTTAAAAGCGGCTTACGGGTGGCCCAAGCGCCACCCCCGCCGCACCTAAACCTACTTTTACTCTATATAATATAGGATATACTGGTTATTTACTTACTTTTTTATTTTTCAGAATCAAACAACCATTAACGCCTAAAAAAATTGTGCCAAAAAAATTTTGCATAAATGCATTATGCTAAATAATAATTATGCCACAGTACATTCGGCCAAATTAATATTATGCTAAATAAATTATGCCAATTTCATTAAATTGGCATAATGATGCCAATCCATTTTAGGCCAAACACATTATGCCAATTAAAGGGATCCCGATGAGATTAGGCCTAATGATCTTGCCAAATGCGGATTGGTTTTGGATTGCAATCCGAGCTATATTCGAAAAATTGGAAACATTCCTTTGCTCGACCCGGGAATCGAACCCAGAACATGGCCAGAGACTATTAGACCAACGGGGCGTTAAGTTTACGTGTATACGTGGGTTTTATTCAAAGACATGTCCCAATGATTGTTATGTCACACTATTTAGGACCCTTCTCTTTCTCACACAAGGTTCACTTCGTTGACCCTTCAATCCATTTTACTAGGGGACAACTAGTTATTTATTGTTCTTTATTCGAAGGAAACATGTGGGGTTTTCAGTATTACTTAAGCACATTTTTTTTGTCAATGTTTTTTATGTCAATCTTTCACAATATATGTGTATATTGGTCTGACTCCGAGATAGGTAGCCCAAGCATCTGTGTTACGGATATCAGAAGCAACAACGGAATTACAAATATACTTATACATTTAATACTTTTCTTTTGTAAATACATACTTATAATCAATGATCGGAGTTTTTGGTACTTGAATTTTTTCAAATAATATGGACATGCCTGGAATCCCGGGATTAAAGATAGACTTTATACTATTTTCGTCTATACATACGAGCATTAACATTAGCCTTTCGGACTTATTCATAAACGCTTTGTGAGATCATATTAATTTTTAAACGTTCTATTTGTTCTTTGGAAATTCAAGATACGTGCGTTCGATAGAAAGGAAAAAACTGTAAGTAAATATGGTGGTATCAAACGTTTATGGATAAGCCCTTTCATAACTAAAATGCGTTAAATATTGAACTCTAAAATAATAATTTATTTATTTTAATCCCGGGATCATAGTCAGAATCCCGGGGCATGTCCATATTAACATCTATGTTTATCGTCAATGAACCCAAATCGCTCTACCTACTCCGATCATGGCTTATAATCAATGATCGGAGTAGGTAGAGCTATTTTTGGTACTTGCGATTTTTTCAAATAATATGGACATGCCCGGTGCCCCTCATTTTCTACAATAAATAGGAAGTACAAACACTTTGATTTTTGTGAACGCAATTTAATTTCGATCAAAAAAGAATGCCTAAGCAGTCAATAAAAGCAGAGAAAAAAAAGCTGATTTTGTGCCTTAAGTATGAGTTCATTAAATTAAATCTATAATGTAATTCCATTTGTTTTATTTTATTTAAAATACAATAATAAACAAATTTATTTTATGCGTGGAGACTTAAGGTATGTTAGTGTCGATAGCCGAAAACATTCCTTAAGATTCCTTGGAGCTCGCGCGTGGTCTCCGCTCTTGTTCCTTTTATTTCGGAAAGCCCGTATTGGGTTATGCGTCGCACAAGTGCGGCAAATATTGAAATTGGCAACATCTCGCCCCCGTGCTCTATTTTCAATAATGGCAATATGGCTCGCTAATTTAATTTTAACAACGTTGCGTACTCGCAATATTACATAATACAATAAAAGTGATCTTTTTTTTATATTTTTTTATTAAAACAAATAAAAATAATAATCCTGGGATCAATGTCTGAATCCTGGGGCATGTCCATATTAACATCTATGTTTGCGGTCAATGAACCCAAATAGCTCTACCTACTCCGATCACTGCTTATAATACATAGAAAACACCCATACCAATACAAACAGACATGTTCATGCACACAAATGCTTGTACTGTGTGGGGATCGAACCGCAACCTTTGTACCAGAGGCAGCGTTCACTACCATTGATAAAAACGGGTCGCCAAGAAATTTGTCGATAAATACGTTTTTTCGTCCCCAGTTTATCTTTGCTTTTGACCATTGGTTGTGGTATAGTCGAGCGGTGTGTACGTTCCAGGATGTGATAGACGGCAAGCTGGAGCGGCGGCGGCGCGGCGTGTTTGGGCCGCCGCCCACCAAGCGCCAGGTGTTCTTCATCGACGACCTCAACATGCCGGCGCTCGAGGTCTACGGCGCGCAGCCGCCCATCGAGCTGCTGCGGCAGTTCATGGACTTCTCGGGTTAGTACAGCATCAACACAGGTACTGGACAGCAGGCTGTAGCGATTTTATAGTATGTAATAGTTTTTATCCATGGTATAGTTTTAACTGCCTCTGCGTTAATAATACTGGAACGCGTATATTGTTTACTTTTTAAACAAAAAAAAGAACAGCTGATGATACAAATCTCCCTTTTTTGAGGACATTACAGTATGGACGCTATGAACTCCGAATCGAAACTCTTACTGCTTCTGCATAAACACTAACGAAAACAACATTAAATGACGTACAATACAATCTAGGGATTTCTCGTGAAATATGAACCTGTTTTTTTATTCAAAGAAAGAAACAATCTTACGTAATTTGTTGTAAGAAAGACCCCCTCCCGCCCCTGTAACGCATCGTAACGTTTTACGAGACCCCCCCTCCCCCCCCAAATTGCGTTACGTAATACTTGAACGCTCCCTTAGTACAGCGTAGTAAGAATGCCGCTCTGGTGAGTTTGTTAACGGAACGCTTGTGCCTGCAGGCTGGTACGACCGGCAGGACATCGGGTCGTTCCGCACGCTGGTGGACGTGGGCGTGGTGGCGGCCATGGGCCCGCCGGGCGGCGGCCGCAACCCCGTCACCATGCGCCTCATGCGCCACTTCCACTACGTCTCCTTCACCGAGATGGAGTACGCCAGCAAGGTGTGTACATTGTGATGGGGACTATTGCGTGGGAAAAATACATCGATGATGTATTGGTCTGCTTCGGTTTACCATATAATATTTATTTTATTATTTCATTTCATTTATTTTTCATTAAACTGTATGGCTTGGTATGATTATGATACAACATTGTATGAAATTTTGGCGATTATAAAGAGTAACTGGCTCTTCTTGCCAGATCTTCACGGCCAGAAACAACTTTCCGAACCGGTGTGGCAGAATCGCATTATGTTTATTTATTTTTTTAATACTTATATTTTATGTATCAACATATATATGTATGAACATGTAAATTATACATAAGTACTTATAAATAGCTTTAAAGTACTTAATTGGATGACATTTTGTAAGTGCTGCTGTGTACAAGTCTATGCGAATTAAGAATTTTTTGATTTTTTGTTGGACTAGAGGAAGAATGGTTGTTAAATTACGTAAAATTAAAATTGTGACGTTTCACGTCGAAAATAACCAATCATCTTGTAGATAAACCATCTATAGGACGACATATAGCGGATTTTTCAAACACAGTAGTCCCCAAATGAAGAACGGTTAGCAGGTCGACTTAATTCTATAATGGCCACGACGTTCTGATACTTTACAATAGTACAATATTATTACTTATTTGAAATTCTATCTTTGTTTATCATATTAATATAAAATACTTTTTATTTTGTTCTACGTGTCAATTGACATTACCAGAATCCTGTTTTTTGTTGCCAAACTTGAAAGTCGCAGATCCGTTTTGTATTTGTATTGGACAAAGGTCACTGTTTCCTCCACATGAGTTGAGTTGAGTTGAGTTTATTTTGTTTGGAGGCAAAATTAAAGAAAACTTTCACTTCACATACAAATCGTCAATGCGACAGGTATCGTTCATTTCTCTGACAAAAATCGTATCGATAAAAACATCTTAATATTAAGTTGAGACTGCACTGTTGCAGTTGGCCGTCTTAGGATCGGTTCGACCAATCTTTATCCGTGAATTAATCTGGTATAACAACCGATTTGTATAGAATGACAGCGCTATACCATAAATGTATTATAAAATCGGCCCTAATTTAGATGTGTCCTATATAATCACTTTCAGTACGCAATATTCAACGTGATCCTGTGCTCATGGACGCGCCACATCGCCAAGGAGGTAAAGATCCGCGAAGGCCCGTTCCTTAAGGCCAGCATCGATATCTTCGCGGCGCTGGTGGACGAGCTGCTGCCCACGCCCGCCAAGTCGCACTACACCTTCAACCTGCGCGACCTCAGCAAGGTGTTCCAAGGGATACTGATGATGGACCCCGTCAATATTAAGGTAAAGTATCAGCCTATATACTGTCCCACTGCAGGGCAAAGGCCTCCATCATAGAAATCAAGTCATCGCTACTATGATGGGAATACGCGTAATCACCACGCTTGCCTAATACCGATTGGTTATTTATTCATTACCAACATCTGAACACCAACAAAACAGTATAGTTTTAATACAGTTCAGATGCCAAAGCTAAATTTTATTATAATTAAATAAATAAATTAATATTTCACAACGTCACATACATTGATCTGACTCCGAGATAGGTAGCTCAAGCACCTGTGTTACGGATATCAGAATCAACAGTGGGATTACAAATATATACATATAATATATATATATTTAATTATAGGTGTAGACAACATTCGATATACACCGTCAGTTTTTTATTTATCGTTTATATCCCGAACACCTCCCCATACATTATTGCCGGATTGATATTCTATTTTGTATGGAACAACTGATCTAAGATGCTATAGTCCGACAACTTCGTGCGAAACCGTCCTGCGGGGTGACAGACGTTGGCGGGGGCGAGATAGCACGTCATTCTAGCTCACGGCCACACACGAAGAGAAGTTTGCTAGGATAAATCTTGCCATAAGTTGTACTTGTGACGCAATATAATTATGAGTAAATATTATAGATAACGCCCCGTTGGTCTAGTGTTTTAAGTACCGGGCCGGGATCTCGGGGTCTTGGGTTCGATTCTCGGGTCGAGCGAAAAGTATGTTTCGAATTTTTCTAACATAGCTCGGGTTTGTGATCACCAATCCGCATTTGGCAAGCGTGGTGATTAAGCCTTATCCCATCATAGTAGCGATGACTTGATTTCTATGATGGAGGCCTTTGCCCTGCAGTGGGATAGTTTATAGGCCGATACTTTACTTTTTTACTATTATAGACAAAAATATTATTTATTTTATATAACGCTTTGGGACAAATTATGAAACAATCTAAAATTATAATGAAATTATAAATGAATTTCCATATCGCTTTCATGTTCACTTTCTGTTTGATCATTTTCATCACTTGCATCGTCATCACCGGTGTCGTGTCGCTGAATTCTGACAAACCGGTGGCTTCGGCAAAAGTTTGTGCTAAATTAATATCGTTTCCGTATTCGGCAGATGATCGACCATTTTTTCGACTTTCAAAAAATTGGTACACTTTATGTACAACTTCTTTAAGTTGTCTTGAGATAGCCTTACTCATCTTAACGACCGGACGGCAGAGAGAACAGACCACATGTAATAGGAAGAAGAGACAAGGAAAGACAGTTGATTTATAGAGATAGGCAGTGAGCTTGGACACGGGACTTGAATATAGGAAGGGATTGTGGCAAGCTGATGATGATTATAATTTATCGTCAGGACGAGGATGATGTGATCCGGCTGTGGTACCACGAACACCAGCGCGTGTACCAGGACCGGCTTGTGAACGACGAGGATCGCTTGTGGTTCGTCAAGTGAGTCGCTTATATATCCTGTGATGAACTATTTTAAAGTTATCTCTAATTATTTTTACTTTTATTTAGTTTTAAGTTATTTGTAATCACAATTTTTTTTCCTTTTTTTTTGTTCACGCGGCGCTTTTCAGGAAAGGTCTCCGCACAAATGTTGGGTCCGTTTTTGTACGCGAAAAATTGATTCACGGTAATCAAAAATTCGAGTGCAAAAGCAGACCAAACAGTTAACTATAAGTATTAAATAAATAGTATAGGTGTTTGAGATTGTAACCCCGAAATTGTTTAAAATAGATCCGGTTTAGTAGCTAAAAATTAAAATCGATTGGCATCGCTAGTGTGCCCTACCCGTCACCTTAAACCGCTTTTCATTGTTTTAAAAGTTACTTATATTTTCTCCCCATAGCTTGTTGAACAAAAAGATCCGCACGGAATTCGGCAAGAAGAGCGCGGACGTGGTGGGCGGCCGGCTGATGCTGTTCGGAGACTTCATGGACATGGGCACCGACGACCGCAAGTACATCGAAATCACCGACAAAGAGGAGGTAATCGTCTTCTGATCGATGTTACAATAGCAGAGTTTTTTTTTGCGAATCTCCAAGAAATCCTGCCAGGCTGATCTGAGGAGGAGACTGTATAAATACAATAACTGTCTCCTTCTCAGATCAGCCTGGCAGGATTTCCAGGGGATTCGCAAAAAAACTCGGAGCTCATTGAATTACGTGTAATCGGCTTATTCTTGGATTCGGAAGTCTTTATAATCGCCACTATACCCAAAACTTTAATTCAAGACCAAAAAATCTACTACAATGTTGCCACTGCAATAAAATGATCGTACAATAGTATATAACTATTTATTAAAAATATACGCCAACATAATTTGTTTATTGGTAATTTTAATTCTATAATATAAAGAGCTAATTTTATTGACTTATATTTACATAAATACAAGACAATTTAATAAAAACTTAATTCATCCGTAATGTTTGGTTGAAAAGCTGGTATTGATCTTGTGACACTTCAGGTGTTAATAACATTTGGTACAACGTTTGAACTTACATGTGGTTGTTTCGTGCAGTGAGGTGCCGCAAAGGGATATTAATATAGGAATCTTTGATTTTTAATCGTTTTGAACAATACTATTGTTTTGAGTGAGTTGTCACTTAAAACCTGCGATTTCGTTAAGAGTAGTCTCGGCAGAATCCATAGGTCGATAACGCGCCCGTTTATTGAGTGACTGAGACTTTGAGTGAATAAAACATGTGCAAAACTGGACGAATTAATTACTAGACTGGTGGAAAACTTTATTCTACAAGTGACCGACTCAGATTCTGTAGTCAAAGATTCTGACATTAGTGATGGTGAAGATGAAGATGTAATTAAGTTTCTATTTTTTGAGAAAATCCTTATCATGAATTGTGCTAGCCTATTCAAAGAAAATAAGCATATAACAAAAAGGTTGAAAAAACCTGAAAACTTGATTTGACAATGACATAAGTGACTTTGATATAATTGACACTAACGTATCTGTCGTAGATTTTTTAGTCTTGAATTCAGTGAGTTGTAACTACTACGTATAGAGAAGCTAAGTCAAACAAAAAAAATGTCGCGAAGGAGGCGGTGTCGGACAGCCGCGGGGGGAGAGGGAGACGTTCCATACTTGTGTTGTTAACGTGCACTCTTTCTTGCCTGCAATAATACGATAATACGATCTCGCTTGCACGCACGCAGCCAAACACAGAGAGCAACAGTTTTTTCGCGTCTAAAACGTCGTAAGAGCCGCGTTTTTCATGGCGGTTACGCGTTTCAATCAAACGCAGTTTATCATTATCAATAGATTAACACGGCAGAAGTGACTTAGATTAGCATAGTTTGTGCCTATACGGACTGATGAGTGACCGTAGGCCTCGCCTAAGTCAAAAGAGGCGGGCGTCGTAGGGTTTTTAGTG
>JADPWL010002853.1:0-19023 GCA_019059595.1 Marasmia exigua | reverse complement strand
CCTATTATATTCTTGTTCTGCCTATTATAGTCAGTTTCTAAGGGGTACGTACTAAATGTTACTTCGACATGGTACTAATGTGTTAAGCTACTTTTGATGCTGACTGTACCCCGGGCTCAAGAAAGCGCTTTGGACGCAACCGAGAATTACACGTTAAGATGAAGGAAGGAGCCTCTACCTATTTTATGAACTCCTTTCTAAGACTGTTTTCTCAACCCAGTAATTATTTCAGACCCCGTCATTTTTCTTCTTTAAATACTAAACTCAATCAGATACGAAACCGCGATCAATTACCACCGGAACAAGTTGTGCGACACCACGATTCAAGCATTTGATTTAAGCAATTTAGCTTGCCGCGACCAAAGTTATACTGTTGATGACTTTTCCGATATCCGCAATTAGATACCGGGCCAACATTGGCCCACAGTCTGGTGGAGGGCAATGAGGAATGTTAAGAGCTACTTAAAAACACTGACAATATAAAATCCTTTACACCTTAAAGAAAAGAATGAATTCGGCATTGGGCCGGCTCGACCGGAGATACCACGGCCCCACAGAAAATCGGCGTGAAGCAGCACTGTGCTGTGTCTCGTTGCGTCTGTGAGGGTGCTCGTCTGCGCAAACACTTATTCACTATACTCGTAATATGTCCTGCGTCGATGGCTGATAGCTTAGATTGGCCGCCATAACCGAAATATCGGTTTGGAGGACATTATATAAACTATTTCTTCTTTTTTTTTTTCTCATTATCACAACATCTCATACGTTGACCTGATTCCGTACTAAGTAGCTAAAGCACTTGTGTTACAGATACTATGTTATTCTCATAACACCTATTCTTCAAGGGTGTAGTCATAGAAACTATACATATAACCTGTCGAAAAGTTACCGCTTTGACCGGGAATTTAGTGACCCAGAAATGTTTGTAAGATGTAAGACAACATCTAGGTAGTATTTGGAGGACATTATATTAACTATTTTTTTTTAATTCTCACATCATCTCATACCTTGATCTGATTCCGTACTAAGTAGCTAAAGCACTTGTGTTACAGATACTATGTTATTCTCATAACACCTATTAAGATAAGATAAAAAGATAAGATAAAAAATTCTTTATTCAATTTAGGTCCACACAGAACACTTATGAATGTCAAAATAGTACATATTATCTACCGCTGGTTCGGAATGTCGATTTCTACTGAGAAGACACCAGCAAGAAACTCAGTAGTTACTCTTTTCAAATATTGATGATGTTACAGAGTTTCAATTGAGAAGAGAGAAAAAAATACAATTATGAAAGTTAATAGACTACTATGAATAACAACTCAAAAGATTAATGAATTAACATGACCAAGAATCCTTATCATTTAAATAGTCTTGTACACTATAGTAACCTTTCTTCATTGGGCAGGTTTTAATATGGGACTTAAACTTATCCAGTGATAGGTTAATGACATTTTGTGGTAGCTTATTAAATATCTTAATACTTAAGCCAACAAACGAATTACCAATTTTATGAAGTCTGAGGACCGGGACGGCAAGCCTATGTTTATTTCTGGTGTTAAGACTATGACTATCGGACTTTTTTGGAAAAGTGTGCAAGTTCTTACGTACATACATAATGCAGTCGAGGATAAATTGGGAAGCCACGGTTAAAATATTTATTTCTTTAAATATTTCCCTAAGTGAGTCACGTGATCTAAGGCTGTATATAGCGCGGATGGCCCTTTTCTGTAATACAAAAATAGTTTGTATGTCAGCAGCAGACCCCCACAACAGTAGACCATATGACATCACACTGTGGAAATAGCTGAAATAGACCAGTCTTGCCGTTTCGATATCAGTCAGACGCCTAATTTTTCTTACTGCATATGCAGCGGAACTTAGTCTTCCTGCCAAGGCAGCAATATGGGGACTCCACTGCAATTTCGCATCTATAGTTATACCGAGAAAAACGGTGGAATTAATGATTTGAATAGATTCATTGTTCATCTTAATACTTGTATCGACCTGCCTTACATTTGGCATGGTGAATTTTACACATTTAGTTTTCTTTGAGTTAAGAAGTAAATTGTTGGTCGTAAACCAGTGCAATACCTGTGAGAGAGTATCATTTACGTCGTCAATTGATTTTTTATATCTATCAACCTTAAAAATCAAGGAAGTGTCGTCAGCAAATAACACTATCTCACATAGATCTTTCGTAAAGTATGGAAGGTCATTTACGTATATTAAGAACAACAAAGGCCCCAATATTGAGCCTTGGGGCACTCCCATTAATAGAGGAGCGCCAGAAGAGTCGATTCCATTAACATTAAACCTTTGAATCCTATCAGACAAATAAGATTTAATCATATCAAGTGCGTTATTCAATACACCGTAATGCCGTAACTTCATCAATAGTGTTTCATGATTAACGCAATCAAATGCTTTCGACAAATCACAGAAAACACCTATTGCATCCTGCTTTTTCTCCCACGCATCAAAAACATGTTTGATAAGAGCCACTCCTGCATCAGTAGTGGATTTTCCTTTAGTAAATCCAAACTGTTTTTCATGCAGTAATTTATTAATATTAAAATGAGATAAAAGTTGAGTAAATATAATTTTTTCGAATATTTTACTGAGTGCTGGCAATATGGATATTGGCCTAAAGTTAGACGGGTCACTCCTTTCTCCAGATTTGAATAAAGGTATGATTTTACTAATTTTCATCTTATTTGGAAATTGACCCTCGTCAACACATTCGTTAAATATTATAGCTAAGTGGGGTGCGATAGAGTGTATTATATTTTTTATTATATCTATCGAAATTCCCCATGCATCCTCAGTCTTTTTAATATTTAAATCTTTTAATGTTTCAAGAATAATCTCTGAGTTTACATGACTAAATCTAAAAGATGTGGTGCACTCATCTACATGCGACTTGATGAGAGAAGCAGCGAGATGCGGGCTCGAATTTAATGTTTTAGTGGTAGTGACTGGAATGTTTGAAAAGAATGACTCAAATGTGTTTGCCACTTCAGAGTCTGTATCAATAGATTTACCATCAATTTTAAGAGAGAGCTTGCTGTGTTGTGTTTTGTTTTTGCAAGTCTCTTTATTTATAATTTTCCATGTAGCTTTACTTTTATTACTAGCTTTCATTATCTTATTTTTAAAGTAATTTGATTTGGCCACTGCGCATACTTTTTTAAATAGCTTTGAATATTTCTTAACATATTCTAATGTCGTTGGGTCATTAGAGTTGGCCTTAATATCATACAATTCAAATAACCTCTTTCTGCTTTTATAAATACCTGTAGTGGCCCAGTCACTGAATTTGGTTTTAGAGGTATTTGTTTTAATGGTTCTTTTGGTAAAGATACCATTAAATTCTTTTTCAACGACATTAAATAATTTATCATAATGTTGGTTTACATTTCCTTCATTATAGGACAATGTAGACAACTTTTGTGAGATAGTTTCTTTAAATTTATTTATACGGTTTTCAGTGATTGGTCTACATACAAAACTATATGAAGAAGGGGCATGACGGTGCTCAAACACAGTCATTTGACCACTATGGTCAGAATTGATAAAATTTATTATGGACTTGTCCATAACTTCACAGTTACAAAATATGTTATCTAAACAAGTAGCTGAGGTGGGTGTGACTCGCGTGGGTTCGTTGAAAAGATGATGTAAATTAAATGATTTAAAGAGATTCAGAAACCTAACAGAGTTCTGTGAGTTATCTAAAATGTTGATATTAAAATCTCCACAAACAACTACTTTTTTATTAGATGAACATATTTTGCTCAAAACTTCTTCCATAATGGATTCAAACATGGTAAAATTCCCATTTGGGGGCCTATACACACAGACAATGACATGCCGCTCCAGCTCTGCACACGCTAACTCAATAGTTCGCTCAACTGAGAGTGAGACAATATCTTTACGTTCTTTAAATTTAATTGTATTATTCAATAAAATAATTGACCCGCCTCTGATTGCCAACTTTC
Organism: Marasmia exigua; assembly: GCA_019059595.1. Classification (NCBI taxonomy): domain Eukaryota; kingdom Metazoa; phylum Arthropoda; class Insecta; order Lepidoptera; family Crambidae; genus Marasmia; species Marasmia exigua. Next base: position 15,019 of record JADPWL010002853.1, on the reverse strand, counting down.
TCGTGAACGAACTACTGACGCTATAGTTATCTATATTGATAATTAATTCATGTTGTCTTAACCAGTGTTCTGTAATACATAAAATATGGATATTCATTTCATTTAAGAATAACTCTAATTCTAGTTCTTTGCCAGACAAACCCTGGATATTCTGATGTATAAGGTTCAGATGACTAGGGTTTCCTTTTGTTATTGATTTGCTAGAGGACTCCTCTATTGTCTCATATTGTAATTTAAATTACTTGGAATCACTTCCAAACTCTGAGTAACCAGGTTTTTAATATTAAACGCTAACAGAGTAGCTAATTCATTTTTAATTTTATTTGGCAAATAAAAAGTTTTGCCAGTCAGAATAAACTTATTATCAATAAATTTATTTGTGTCAAAAAACACAAACTTGTCACTATGACTATATGTCAAGTTATATAATAATGTATTCAACAAATGAATACTGTTATTTTGGCTAGGAGTGTAGTACCTAGAAAAGGGAAACGCACACAAGATAATTTTTTTCACATCAAGCCCTGAAAGGGTTGTGAACCCCTGAATAATATTTCTTTTATTGATATTTGAGGCATTTCCAATCATTAATATGATTATTGTCTCCTTACTTATGTTACAGCTTTTGGCCCTGTCTATTATTTGCTCTAGGGAAGCATCAGGCATACAATAATTGGTCACTTTACACACACAGTTTTTATTTAAAAGAGGTCCATAACCAACTCCAATTTTATCTGATAATATTATTACATCATTGGTTAATAATGTTGTTGATGGCAATGGCAATGGCAATATAAAGTTAGATCTATCTTCTTCAGGTTCTTCTTGAAGCTGCGGCTCGTTCCCTACCTGGTGCTGGTCAGAGTGGCCCACCACCAAGTGACAGCTGCACTGATCTATATATTTGTTTGTAGCGAGGATGTGTTCGCTTATTTGAGCCTGGGCAGAGTTGTAATTGCCGGTCATATGTTCCAAAGACCGGTGTAGCCGTGAGATTTCCGCCTGTAGCTCCTGTGTTTCGGTTTCATACCTATACCTACTCTCATCTAACTTTTTACTATATACTTCTAGGCTATCAACTAAATCTACACGCTGTTTTCGTAATTGTAGATTCTTTTGCTGGCATTTTTTTCTTCTAATTAATTTTTCTGTCTTCTTTATGTAATTGTTTATTTTAACATATTTTTTTAATTTAGTTTTACTATTTATTTCTACCCTATCATTTCTCAAACTTAGGCTGTGAGTCTGGGTGACCCCCTGTCCAGCCGGAGACCCGATCAACTCCTCGTATAGGCTGTGGGTGTGTAAAGCCTCCTGACACATTTTGTCCTCCTCATATTGTTGGATGAGTTTGTTGGAGTCCCGTAGTTCCACCTCGAGTTCCTGCATGCGCTGCAGAGCCTTTTCATAGGTTTCACTACATTGATCAAAGTGGCTGACCGTGTCGACTAGTTGTTGCCGCTGAACGAGTACATCAGTGAGCTGAGCATGTAGGTCGGCGAGTTCACACTTTAATTGGGTGTTATTATTTATTATTTTTATGGACTCCTCTTCATTGTCGTCCCGCTCCTTAATAAGTTGGCTGTTGTCCTCCCTCAATTCTTTTATTTCTTCAAGGGCCCTTTTCAGTTTTAATTCTAGTTCTTGGGCAGTGGCCTTGCGGGTCATCTTCATGGGGTATACTCCTCTACCCGACATACCTGGATATTCTTCATAGAAACTATACATATAACCTGTCGAAAAGTTACCGCTTTGACCGGGAATTTAGTGACCCAGAAATGTTTGTAAGATGTAAGACAACATCTAGGTAGTAGGTAGTGATGACCCGATTGGATCAGTGGTAGTGAACGCTAACTCTAGTGCAGTGGTTGCGGGTTCGATTACCGCATAGTACAAACAAACATTTGCTGTTTGTATTTTTTTAATAATAATAATAACCTCGGAGTCAGATCAATGTATGTGATGTTGTGAAAAATATTCAGGTCTTTGAAATGAGTTAATGATGTGTGTGAAAATATTTATTTATTTATTAATATTATAAGACAACAATTTCTTCACTGACATCCAACTACCGCAAAATGCGGCAAAATTCCGCCATCGATGCTGTATTATGGGGCTAACCACCCTATATACAGGGTGTTTGATCTTCGGCCTCGGTTAATGAACGCAGTTATTCAATGACACCACTTGAAATATAGACCGGGGGCTGAAGGAAGAAGGGTGAGGGATGATTTCGTCAATGCGTAGTAGTAGTTACTTTGATTGCCCAATTAGAATTAAAGCTAGTATGAAAAGAAGGGTTTTTTTTATATTATAAACTTTACAGCATGACAATTTTACATGAAATGCTTAACAATTGAATGCTTTCATAGCCAATTTGAAAAGTTAATTATAAAGGACTGTCGAATACATAAAAAAAAAACTTTTGGAGGCAAACCAAATTAACCGCAGATCTACCACAGGATTCAAAATGAGACTCAATCACGGAGTCACATTTTATTAGAGAAAAAATCACACTAACATTTACAAGTTTAACACAAGCAAAGTTACAAGTTAAAGAAGTTATTATGTAAGTAGGGTTCCTAGCACAAAGTTAGCGATAACATACTCCCAAGAAAAATCTTTTTGAGACGCTCAAACTTTCGGCATAAGGCATAAGCTTTTAATATAACTTAACTTTTAACAAGCAGTCAACATCTCTCTATAGAAAATTTTATTGAATACTAATTATAAAAAAATATGACAAAAATAGCCTTTTTATTATTTAACCTTAACAACTAAATTATTAAACAAATTTAACATCCTACCTACCTAAGCCAATTCATTTTGAATCGGCACCCAATATATTTGTCACCACTATGTTTTTCCAAAAAAATTACAAAATACCTTTAATAGTAGGTAGAAAATGATGTAAGGTACCTATTAATTTCGCTAATTGAACTTTTTATTTGGTGAAATACCCCTAACTAACATCGCTAAATTAAGTTCTAGAAGCAATAATTTCCTTAACAACGCGTACTTTATCTTCGCTCGCTTAGCTCGCTCCGCTCACCGCTCACTCCACTCAGCTCAATTCCCTGAGCAATTTATATCCAATCCGTGTTGATAAGAACAAATCTCTTGTGCGAAAAACTTGTAGGCCGTTGCACCCTCGCACTTACTAGATGAGTATTAGGGGTTATAGTTTGGAGTAGTGTTGTAAAAGACTCGAGGCTTGGAGTCTCATTTAATAGAACTTGAGCTATTTTCGGAGACTCGAGTCTTAAAAATAAAACTCAGAACTCAAGTCCTTTAGAATTTGTTGTCAAGTGTTCGGTCTACTACCGCACATTTGGCCGTGGCGTCATTAATGGGGTCACGGGTCAGCATTTTACTTACGTTTGTTTTGTTAACTTATTAATTACTTTACTCATAGAGATCGTTATTAGCTGCAATCGAGGAAAGACGTCTTATAAACTTAACCTTGTAACTTAACTTCAATAAATCTGGAAAAGTAACAAACTCTCTTCCTCCGTCTACAATCATCAGCTGATCTAACTGCCTGTACCTGCCACCGTCAACTACGTGCCAGGACACAACTAACTACAAACAACTCCATGTATGGTGTAGCGGTCAACTAAGCGCACCATAGATCAAGACTTATGTCTTGCCAAAAAGAAATTATAGACCGAGTCTTTTAAAGTAACTCTAAATCCAGGGTTCTATTGTTTATAAAATCGTAATGACTAGAATTTGTGTATTATTTATTTATATAACATGGTTCAATGTACTAATTAATAGACTATTTAATTAGTACCTACAGTGAACCACAAAGACAGACACATTGAAGCCTTTATTGTTTTAATACCCAATCCGGTTCGTCATCGTCATTGGTTTTGTGATGTGTGATTTAGTTTTAATCAGAAAATAAATGTGGATGACGATATACTCGTACAATTATTGTAACCAACTGACTTAAATTTTGAGCTAAGCAAAAAAAGTGGCCGTGTGGTCCCCGGCAGAGTAGAATAGGTCACCCTCACTCTTACCGAGGTGTCGTAAAAGGCGACTACGGTAAAGCTACTGGCATGACAACTCTGCACATATATCAAAATCCTCGCCAACCCGTGTGCCAAGCGTGGTGAGTATAGCAATTACCCCTCATGTGATTGAGGGAGGCCCGTGCCCCAGTAGTGGGGACTTAAATGGGCTGATGATGATGATGAAAAATAGTAAAATGCACAACGCTGATCAAAGTATGCCGCCTGAGACCACGCTGGCTTCTGCTAGCCACCAAGACAATATTCCTTATGCCTTATCCAGCCTATGAGTAGCTAAGGTGCACTGCTAGCCACGTAATTTCGCTTATACTGCAACTAGAGCAATAGATGGCAACTGAAAGAGTTATATCCATCCAGCACCCTGGTTCAGACGAATCAAGATCAAGAGTAGCCAACAGATATTAAAACCGTTAACGGTGGGGTGCGAAGAGATTTTTATTAAAAGATCTTATTAGATTTGTCCTCTGCCTGATTGATTTGACTCTGGTTGAACGCAAGCCTTCAACGCCCGGGTTTGTCGAAGACACAGGATAACCTGTTAAGTATCTATTGAATAATGTAATACAGCAACTCAAATTCATGTCTTAGTTAAAGAACTTAAGACTTGAAAGGACTCTGAAGACTCAAAAGACTCGGAACTTATCTGACTAAGACTCGTCTTGGAAAATGACCCAAGTCTCGAAATGAAGACTAAAAGTCACTTCTATCGCATCTACAATGGGGCGTGTTCCGCGTAGTAAAACTATGGAATCAGCAACCAACGATGGTGTTTCCGAACAGTTACGACCTGGTGATCTTCAAGAAAAGCTTATTCCTCCCTTAAGAGCCGGCAACGCATCAGTGATGCCCCGTGTGTCACAGATGTCCATGGGCGGCGGTAATTCACTGACCATCAGGTGAGCCGTCTGCTCGTTTGTCTGCCATAATGTAAAAAAAAAAGACTTAATTTTTTTTACAACTCTAGTCTGAATGTGTTATGAGCTGTGAAACGGTTTGTCTATTCAGTGAGAGGAGACTATTTTTTATACCCGCGGGATTATGATGTAGCAATTTTTTGTTAGATATTTTTTCGGATGAAGATAATAAAAAGTAATGAATGCCTGTTATTTATAAAAGGAACAATTTTTGTTCACATGTCCAAGGACTGTAATGTCCACATACTTAGGATGGTAATGTCACAGTGAAATGAGTTTTCTGAACTTATGTCAGATTGGAACCGGCACACTTCCGTGGCTAAGAGTTAAAAAGTTACTCCACTCACTATCGGGTCGCTTACCTTTTGAGTGATCCGTCTGCTCGTCTACCATCTAACACATAAAAAAAAACTCAGATATTCGGTTCTTAGTGTAACGAGTAGCTTAAGTACTTTCAAGTGTCAACGTTACCGCTCCATATTTAATTCCTTCCTACATAATAATATTAAAATTTGTCTTAATACCTATGCCACCCCTGTGACAGTAATACAGTCAGCTTCAAAAATATCTAAAACTAGGATTCCACCCGTACCATCTGGATGGGTAAAGGTCCACCACCGTGCGCTTTACACATCATTTTTTGCCACGCACATCCTCATTGTGGAATCACCTTCCCGCAGCGGTATTTCCGAACCGGTACGACATTGCGATCTTCAAGAAACGCGCCCATACCTTCCTAAAAGGCCGGCAACGCTCTCCACTCTCTCTGGTGTGGCTTATGTCCATGGGCGGCGGTGATCACTTACCATCAGGTGACTCGCTTGCTCGTTTGCCTACCTTTCTCATTAAAAAAAATCTAAGGGTCCAAACCTTAATAAAACATCTGAGCATTTGACAAAAGACAACTGTCCCTTTAAGACTTTACAGGTCCAGTCATCGGTCCGTCTAAGATCCTAATTTAATTTATGTGAATTTATATTATTTTATCCAAGCATAACATATTTATTTATTAGTATATAATATTGTGTTTTTTATGTATTAGCATTATAAATATTTTAATATATATATATATACAATACACTTTAATTTCCCCTTTTCAATATTGCACCACCTACCCTTCCCTACTATTAAATGTCCTTTGCCTGAAGGTTGTCTGGTAGAAATCGCTTCCAGCGATAAGACCGTCGAAATTGTACAATTAAGTTTCTGTAATGCCTAGTTTTTTTTAGTTGTGTTTTTTGTGCAATAAAGTATATCTATCTATCTAACTGTATGTAGTATGTAAAGATTAACCTAGGTGTAGTATTTTATTAGGTTTTTATTTATTGTTATATTATGCGCCCTTATTTTTCCTGAATAAACAATTTATTTATTTATTTTGCTAAAAGTGCCTTTTTCATATGCTAATATATTTGTGCTAGGTTGGAACGCTAATATATTTTTGAAGCTGACACTACCTATTGAGGATTTAACCTCATACCTACTCTTATTCTCTAATTGATATCATGCATCTTCATTAATCCTAGCACACTCAAATAAATCGTATATGTACGATTAAATCAAGTGTTCCAGGTCATTCATCATGAGGATTGTGCTCAGCTGATCCAGAATGCTTTGTTAGCCCCGAGCTGTGGCTAGGAATGTAGGCATTAAAACATCGATAAAAGTGGAAATAAAATATTACAACTAGCGGTTTGTATTAAAATAACAGAGTCCATGTGTATGTAAAGCGCTGGAGATGAATTTTGTCGAGTGGACGAGTGAGGCTAATAAACTGACCATCACAGGGCCGTGCGGAGAGGAAGAGTAGAAATACACTTTGGCGGGATATAGGCTCCCTCAACATTCTATACTGCATCTATCATGGGGAGTGCTCTGAGGAACTGTTTGGTCTACTCCCTACAGCTGAATTCTTACATCGAACCACACGCAAGCGATTGTCATTCCATCCTCATCATCTCGATGGATGGCGGTCTAATACTGTGCGTTTTTCGCGGAACTTTCTACCACGTACCTCAGTTCTGTGGAACAGTTTACCTATGGGAGTATTTCCCGACGGCTACGACTTAGGGACCTTCAAGAGAAGCGCGTACTCCTTTTTAAAAAGGCCGGCAACGCATTAGCCATCCTCTGATTTTGCAGATGTTAATGGGCGGCGATGATTGCTTTCCATCAGGTGACTCGCTTGCTCGTTGGTTGCCTGTAGCATAAAAAAAATATATCCCGGCCCCAGGCTCCGATGCGACAGTTTGGGACACAACAGGGGCCGAAAATGCTAATATGAAGATTATGGTGAGTGAAGGTACCAAAGAGAAGGGGTGTTTATATCAAAGATCTAAATCTGATCACTCAAAACTGTGATGCCATCCTATGGAATAGATTTTTGAATTAGGCTTCGTCCATTTATCGATATCCACTGTAACGCAGCCTGCAGGGGCTTCGTTATACTACATAACTACTCATAAAGAAAGTTACCTTTGGTGTTAACTATAGAGCTTCGTTTTCCGTTTGCTATAGAGCTTGTATATCATTTTATGATTATGTCTTGTATTAGCATTACTCTTATATGTGTTATTTTAATGTTCCTTGTACATTTTTATCTGTAAATAAATTTAAAGTTATTGTTGTAAATATTTAGATTGTCTATCTGACATTGTCCGACAGCTGACGTTGTCTAACTGTTTTTATTTTTCTATCGAATTGTCTATTCAAATTTAACTATGGAGTTTAGCTATGTTTCGAGAATATTCTATATTGTATGAATTTTAAAATTTAAATGTTGTAGAATAGAATGCGCATGGGCAATATAAAAGGACGCACATGGGCAGGACCACCAGTCTACCACCAGCTCTGAAGAAGCTCAGAACCTCAAGCTATAACAGTGCCAGTATACGTTTACCCGTAGAGTAACGGTGCCGGGGCACGAAAGGTGTTGCCTCCCTGCACCTACGCGCGTCTACCGTCACTCGTGCGCGTATCCGCGTCGCGCCTACCCGCGGCCGGCTTGCGGCGTGCGCGTATCTGCGTCTCGCGCCCCATTTGCTGCCTCCTGCGCTCGGCGGAGCCCTACCGCCCGCCTCTTGCGACGCTGGATCCTACCGGCGCGCTGCCTGTGCTCACCCTGTGATTACCGTCCTACCACGGTTGCCCACTTTGAACTTTTACCTTATATATATTTAGTGTAGTGTACCGGTGTAAATAGCTAGTTTTAAGTTAGTTTTAAGTTAGATTTAAGACTTTAGGACGAGCCATCTTTGTACATATCGCTTATAATTATAGCCCTCTTCCCTCTATCCTTGTCTTTTCTTCTTCCCCCTATCTTTTAGCTCCGTAACCCTCCGTTACGTGACAGTTTGGCGCCCAACTCTATAGAATCCCTCCCTGTTCTCAAAATTCTAAAATAAACTTGCACAAGTTTCTGTATATAACATACCTTTTGGCTCCCTATTAGACGTCTCTTACTTCTTAGATATTTCTTTCCCTATTCTTCCTCTATTTTTCTCACTAAAATAAAGTAAATAAAATAAAAACTATTGTAAATATTTTATTGCTTTAAAATTACAAATATCTTAGAAATGGCTCGTCTTATAAACTTTAATTTACTTAATAAGGCGGAACTCGAATACGAACTTATAATTAGGAACGAAACTCCTGCGGATAATCTTGTATCGCTTAGAAAACAAATTGTTTTATTGCTTCGTAATTTTCCTACGGAGGACATTATTGATTCTCCCGTTCCTCTGAGTGACGATTTGTCACAAGCTTCTTCTACAATCTTATATTTATCTTCGATGTTGGACCGATACGAATCGGGTAATCTGAAATTATTTAAGAAAATTGAAACTTATATAAATCACTTATTTTATCGACTTGACAGAATTGACACTGATGTAAGTGACAGCGACTCAAACCTTATAGAACTCTATGACGACTTAAAAAAGAAGTTTACTCTTTTGACTGAACGTTTTGACGCTTTTTCAAAACCAGCTGAGACTTCACAGGTACAAACCTCTTTGGACTCACCTTTGCCGATTTCTCAACCTAACTGTATGCCACCTTTTCATAATTTTCTCTTACCAAATTATCTAAATGAGCTAAAAAAAATTACTTTTGATGGGACAACTTGTCCTAGAGCTTTTCTATCGAAAATTGATGAATTTTTACTTACGAACAAACTTGATAAGCAAATACTTATAAGCTCGGCCTTCAACATTTTTGAGGACGATGCTTCTTATTGGTTTAAATTCCAACTAAGTCGTGACCCTTCGTTAACTTGGGATCGCGTTTCCGAGTTGTTAATTAAGGACTTTGGCCATTCTGATTATGACCATAAACTACTGCAGGCAATAAAATCTCGTACTCAGGGTAAATCTGAGTCTATTATGGTTTATATTCCGAAAATGTTTGAAATGTTTCTCGAGACTAAGCGAGAAATTACCTGAGCAGGAGAAACTGCAAATACTTCTACGTAACATCCGTCCTTGTTATACTTCTTTTGTTGCTCTTAATAAAGTTGATTCTATTGGCTCTTTAATTTCTGTATGTCAACAATTTGAGCGCTGTATTGACCGCGACAATAATTTTAAAGAACCTGAAATGAATACTCTTATTCCTGAATTATCCTATAAACCTAAACACGATTCTACACCTTTACCGAACACTAAACCTAATGTTACACATACTTTTCACTCTAAACATTCTTTCACTCCTAATTATGATTCTCATAAATCTAATAACTTTAAGCCTTTTCGTACGAACTTTTCTTCGCAGAATAAAAATTCTGCACATGCGATATCTGAAAATGCTCCCAAGTTTCAGGCGCATTTGTTTTGCGTTCGATGTCGAATAAATGGTCATTCTTTGAATTCTTGCACTAAACCAAGATTCTTAGTCTGTTTTAAATGTGGTTTGAAAGACTTTAGAGCTTCGGATTGCCCGAAATGTAAAGCTGACAAGCCTCAACCTTCTTCATCCTCTAACTCAAAAAAACTAACATATGACTTGGATAAACGAAAAGAAAATTTTGATGTTGATGACTGGCATAATTGGTTAAAAATAATTAAGAACTTTTTCGCAAGTTATGGAACTTCTTCGGTTTATTACGACAACGAAAGAGATTTTAACCGTCCTTTTATTAACGTTTCTATTTCAAATGTTGAGTTTACGGCGTTACTTGATAGCGGTAGTTCAATGACTATTTTAGGTAATAACTCGCACTTTAAAATTTTGGAACTGGGCTTTTCGTTATCCAAGTCTGATTATATTACGGTTAGCACTGCTAGTAAGCATCGTGTTAAATCTTTAGGATTTTTTATTCTTCCTTTTACCTTTAACGACCAAACTAGACTTATTAAAACATATGTTATTCCTGAAATATACCCGTCTTTGATACTTGGTGTTGACTTTTGGAGGGAATTTAATTTGGTTCCCAAACTTTTATCGTGTGCCTTTTCTCTTAATAAACCATCCCACTTTAACAACTCTGTGGAGAAACAAATCCTACCTTACGAAAATCTTACTTCTGAAGAAAAGGTTATCGCTGATGATATTATTTCGCGTTTTAAGCAAATTTCCTTTGAAGCTAAGGGTGAACTTGGTCGTACTGATCTGGTTAGCCATCGTATCGATACTGGAGATACGCTGCCTATTAAACAACGTTGTTATAGACTCTCTCCCGAGAAACAAAAAGCTCTAATTGCTGAGGTGGATAAAATGATTGAGTGGAAGGTCATTGAGAAATGTGAAAGCCCTTGGTTGTCTCCGGTTCTTATTACGCCTAAAAAGAATGGCGAATGGCGATTTTGTGTCGATAGTAGAAAACTCAACTCAGTTACTCGTAGGGATGCCTATAGTCTTCCTTTTATCAATGAAATACTTGACCATCTCAAAAACGCTAAATTTTTATCGAGTATCGATATCGCTAAAGCTTTCTGGGAGATTCCTTTACATGTAGACGATCGGGATAAGACCGCCTTTTATGTCCCCGGTAGAGGAATGTACAGATTCACTGTTATGCCCTTTGGTTTAACTAATGCACCTGCTACACAGCAGAGGTTAATGGATATCTTATTCACTCCTGAATTTGACAACAAAGTGTTCTGTTATCTTGATGACATTATTATCATAGGCTCCTCGTTCCAAGAACACATAGGACTTCTAATTAAAGTGCTTGAAAAATTAACTTACGCTAAACTTACCATTAACTTTGAAAAAAGTCTTTTTTTTAAGAAAGAATTAAAGTACCTTGGATATGTTGTTGACGATAATGGTTTACGAGCTGATCCTAGCAAAATTCAAGCTATTATGGACTTTCCTGTACCTACTTCACGCAAGAAGTGCGTAAATTTCTGGGTACGTGTAGTTGGTTTCGTAGGTTCATTCCTAATTTCAGTACTATAGCTGCACCTCTTAATAAATTAACATCATCTGCTAAAACTTCTCCGAAATTTTCTTGGAGTTCTGAGGCTAACTCTTCCTTTCTGAAACTAAAAGAATATCTTGTAACTACCCCAATTCTTGCTTGCCCTGATTTTGATCAACCGTTTTCTGTGCATTGTGATGCATCTAACACTGGCATTGGAGCCATGCTTACTCAAACGGTTAACGACAAAGAAGTTGTTATAGCCTACATGAGCAAATCACTTAACAAAAATGAAAGAAACTACTCTACTACTGAAAGAGAAACTCTAGCTGTTATCATTGCCTTAGAACATTGGCGGTGCTATCTTGACAATGGCAAACCGTTTACTGTATACACTGATCATGCCGCATTAAAGTGGTTTTTGAATTTAACAAATCCTTCTGGTAGACTCGCTCGTTGGTCACTTCGCCTTTCTTGCTTTAATTTCACGCTGAAACATAAAAGAGGAAAGGATAATATTGTCCCTGATCTACTTTCTCGTTCTAAAAGCGAGGACAGTCATATTATCGCTCCTTTATCTTCGAATGAAGCCACGTCTTTAGACTTAGAGCGCTATAATAAAATCTTTCGTAATTGTTTAACTGATCCTCAAAGTCATCCTAACTATACGATTAAGGATAATAAACTATTTCGTTGCACTAATACTCCTTATTCTTTAACAGGACGATTTCATCTGGAAAGAAGTCCCTATCCCTTCTGAAAGAGAATCTTTGATAAGAAATGCTCATGGTTCCGCTACAGATCCGCATTTGGGCGTATTTAAAACATACAAAAAAATATCATTGTTATATTACTGGTCTGGCATGTTTAAAGATATAGCTAAATTTATTTCCAATTGCGAAACTTGTTTGGCTTATAAACACTCTAACCACTCGCCTTACGGTCCTATGGGAAAACCCAAAATTTGTTCTAGACCTTTTCAATGCATTTCTTTGGACTTAATAGGTCCATTGCCAATGACTAGGCGACGTAACCAGTACATTCTCGTTGTAAATTGTCTATTCACCAAATATACACTTATTTTTCCTTTGAAACGAGCTATAACTACTAGTATTATACATTACTTAGAGAATTCCGTGTTCTTAGTTCATGGAGTACCTCAAACAATTATTATGGATAACGGTCCACAATTTCAATCGCATGAATTCCATAATTTCCTTGGACGTTATAGAATTCCGCATATATCTTACACTCCTCACTATTGTCCTCAGGTCAATACTACAGAACGCTACAATAAAACAATTATTACCGCACTAGCTTCACTGGTCGGTGAAGACCATAGGTCTTGGGACCTTCACCTATCTAAGATTCAGTTTGCAATGAATAACTCTGTAAATGAAGTAACTGGATTTACTCCTGCATTTTTAGTATTTGGTCGTGAACTCATTACTTGTGGTTCTATTTATTCTCAGGGTTACGACTTAGAAGAAATTACCTTTTACCTCGTGATTTATATGCTAGAAATATTGGCCTTCTATCGTCAATTTTTGATAGAGTTCAGGTTGCACTGCACATATCTCATGTAAAGAATTCTAACCGTTACAATTTAAGGCACTCTTTTAAAGAATTCAATGTTGGAGATATAGTGTGGCGTAAAGACTACTCTTTAAGCAATGCTGGTGCATATTTTAGCGCAAAATTAGCACCTAAATATGCTAAATGCAAAGTCGTTGAGAAATTGTCACCTCTTGTATACATTCTTGAGGACTGCAACGGTTGCCGCGGTAAATGGCATGTAAAAGACTTTAAGAAATGACTACCTTACTGTTTGACTTTACTAGTATTATATGTATTTATTTGCACACACATTGGACTGATTTTTGGCTACTTCAGTCTGATATTTTTTATATATACTTAGCGACTAATCTCGTCTCTCTTTACTTATAGGATTCTCTCTTATAGTACCTACTTACTTGCTTAACGTTTTCTTTTAAAAGGCGCTTCTTGACCTTTTAATTCTAAACTTTAGGGCTCTCTTTTGCCTTATCTACTTACTACTTAGCGCTTCTTTGACTACAGAGGCGTTTCTTTTAAAGGTAAATTCAACCTTTAAAATTTGTGTCCTTTGATAGGGAATACCTGAGAGAGACTAGATTGTCGGCTATGGTCATCGACACTAATGGGTTTTAAGAAACGGAGCGGCTGACAACTCCCTAAATAAGCCTAAAGTCATTCTTATAGGGTACTTCCTATGGAGTTTGCGTCATTGATAGTGAACCCTACTCCTCTTTGTGATTGGTTCGTATGTTAGAGTGATTGTTAGAGTGACTGGATTTGAATTGTTTTTGGATTGTGGAATGGTATGTTTAAGTGAAGGTTGACTGGTTAGACTGATAGTAAGGATAGTATTCTCTTAACCTTATAATCAAAATTTTCTCTGAGTCGAAAATTTTTCTGGGGTCGTGGGAGAAATGTAACGCAGCCTGCAGGGGCTTCGTTATACTACATAACTACTCATAAAGAAAGTTACCTTTGGTGTTAACTATAGAGCTTCGTTTTCCGTTTGCTATAGAGCTTGTATATCATTTTATGATTATGTCTTGTATTAGCATTACTCTTATATGTGTTATGTTCCTTGTACATTTTTATCTGTAAATAAATTTAAAGTTATTGTTGTAAATATTTAGATTGTCTATCTGACATTGTCCGACAGCTGACGTTGTCTAACTGTTTTTATTTTTCTATCGAATTGTCTATTCAAATTTAACTATGGAGTTTAGCTATGTTTCGAGAATATTCTATATTGTATGAATTTTAAAATTTAAATGTTGTAGAATAGAATGCGCATGGGCAATATAAAAGGACGCACATGGGCAGGACCACCAGTCTACCACCAGCTCTGAAGAAGCTCAGAACCTCAAGCTATAACAGTGCCAGTATACGTTTACCCGTAGAGTAACGGTGCCGGGGCACGGAAGGTGTTGCCTCCCTGCACCTACGCGCGTCTACCGTCACTCGTGCGCGTATCCGCGTCGCGCCTACCCGCGGCCGGCTTGCGGCGTGCGCGTATCTGCGTCTCGCGCCCCATTTGCTGCCTCCTGCGCTCGGCGGAGCCCTACCGCCCGCCTCTTGCGACGCTGGATCCTACCGGCGCGCTGCCTGTGCTCACCCTGTGATTACCGTCCTACCACGGTTGCCCACTTTGAACTTCTACCTTGTATATATATTTAGTGTAGTGTACCGGTGTAAATAGCTAGTTTTAAGTTAGTTTTAAGTTAGATTTAAGACTTTAGGACGAGCCATCTTTGTACATATCGCTTATAATTATAGCCCTCTTCCCTCTATCCTTGTCTTTTCTTCTTCCCCCTATCTTTTAGCTCCGTAACCCTCCGTTACGTGACACCACAATTTGATAACTATTTCAAAATGCAGTTTTCCTTGTCACATTTTTTTTCACCGCCGAATAAATGGTCTTCTTCTACCATACACGTATAGATACAGATTTGAAATCCAATTATGCCTGCTCGGATTTCATGCTCCCGTATGAAAACCCTCGCTTCTAGTTGGTCATTCATTTAGCACTTCTCAAGCAACCTTTATCGACGTTTTTCTCATCTTATACCCCCGTAATCTAAACACGACAACGTCTCAAAGCCAGCGGTGCTCTATCTCAGATCGTGTCTCAACAAGCAGTGTTGATTCGC